>JAJKFH010000836.1:0-44561 GCA_023333565.1 Puffinus mauretanicus
ACTTTCTGACTGCCGTCCTGGACAGCTTGCTGGGTGTCACACCCAGACATGCAGGAGCAGTGTGGAAGTGGGTGTTCGTCTTCCTGCTGGAATGCAGAAAGGAAATACTCCAGGAGGTAAAGGAGACCTTTTTTTCCATTTGACTTTGCCTTTTCTCCTGTTGGCTGTTGCACTACACCCTGTGCAGTTGACATGCGCTCCAGAAATGCTCAGCCTGTGTGCCGAGCCGAGGGGCTACTGATGGTCTGAGTCATGCATTAGTACCTGCTGCCAGCTTCTGCTCCAGCTGGTGACAAGGATATGGGCACTTCTTGTCCAAAGTCTCACATTGGTCCAGGTCCTTCCCATGAATGAGGTGCCAACCTTGCCGTTCCTCCCCTTCCTCCGTGGGTCACTGTCAGTCCTCCCTGCCCTGGGACCCACTTCGCCCTGCTCTTTCTTCACTGGTCCCCAATTCCCTCTACTCTGAGATTTGCTGGGCACGCTAGGTTTTCCACAGGTTGGATACTTGTTCGTTGCTCTCCTTGCCTTTCCCCGACTGCGGTGTTACCCAGCCTGCAAGGTGCCCTTCCTTTAGCCACCAGTTGCTGCCCGTTTGTAGCCTGGGAGCCTCTGGCCTCATGCTCTGCCTGCCCTTTCAAGGCTCCTGTTTCCTCCGCTCGCGCTCTGCTGCACTCCACTTGGGCTCTAGGGCCTCCAGCAGCTCGCTCGGCCCAGACCAACTCAGTGGCTGTCCGCCGCTGGCAGAGGTCGGTCACAGTGATGGCAACCACGGGTGGCAGCCCACAGGATCGCACCCAGCTGAGCTAAAGCTCACCCAGCTGTTAGGCTGCTGCTGTTAGGGCCAGGGCAGGGCGTCCCTGTGCCGTGCCTGCAGAGCCCGCGGTCGCTCCGGGCCGCAGGAGCGCCGCATCCGTGGGCTGCAGGGTCACCCCTTGCTGCTTCCCCAGGCGCAGAGCAGGTTGTGGCTGCACCAGGGGCCAGAGGTAGGCAGCCGTGGGAGAAGCTGGGGTCTTCCACGGGACGAGGGACCTGGCTGCTTCTTTGTCCTTATTGTGGCCACAGCTTGTAGCTGTGAAAGGCTCAAACAAATTATGCTTCCTTCGAGGGAAGGTCCTGTGTGTGGGAAGGGGTTGGCGCTTTGGGAAAGGAGGGTAGAGGCAAGGAAGAGTGTCCCCGGAGAAGTGGGTTCCTCTGGAAGGAATCACGTGCCCTTGCACAGGCCCTGCGAGGCATCTTCAGGGTCTCAAAGAGCGTGTTTGGTCTTGCTCCTGCATCGCTACAGACACGTGTGGAGAGCTGGGTGTGAAAGTGCTGGGTGTGAAAGGTGTCCGTGTTTTCTGTGTGCGCACAGGGCACGCAGCTGCTCATACGGCTGGGCCAGGCACATGCAGGGACTGAGGCGCCGCGTGTGAGTGCGTGCGTGCGTGTGCGTGCGTGCGTTCGTGCACACAATTGCCAAGAGCACACCCAGCTCCAGCCGTGAGCCAGGGTCAGGCAGGGTGGAAGGGGTGAGGTTTCGAGCTCAATCTGGACTCTGTGTCAAGGGAGCAGGCATTGCTCATGTGCTGAATGACTGTGTCTGGGCCCCGCAGGAGGGGTAAAGGATGCACCGAGCCCTTCTTTCTCCTCTTCTTCCATTCAGGTGCCGAAAATCCTGAACACCCTTTGCACCTACATGCAGCAGAGCACCCACAGGCCCTTCGTGCTCCGTGCGGTGTTTCTCCTTGCTGGCTTTCACCGGGAGGCCGTGATCAGCAGTCTCCTCCAGAAAGGCCTGCCCATGGACAGGTACGTGCACTACCCACGCCCCCACCGTAGTCGAACAGAGACCCCACAGCTTGCTTGTACTGGGGGGGTCCAGTTGAGAAGCAGGTCCTTTTTTTCTGCCTGAACAGTCTTGAGCGTTGCAAGACTGCGTGCTTGGGTCTCTGCCGTGAGTGGGGCGTTGTAAGCCCCGTTGCAGATGAGGAGGTTTGAGGGCAGTGCAGGGCTGCGAGGATACGGGCTCGGGGGTGAACGTCTGTTCCCTTGCAGTGACACGGTGGAGCTGTGGAGGAGCCTCGGGAGAAGCATCCTTGGGATTCAGGTCCTGAGGTGCTTAGCGGAGAAACTAAACAGAGCAGGGAACAACCGCCGGGGAACTGACTCCTCCACTTGTGAGCAGCACAACCGTCGGACTGCTCTGGAGACTCTGACGGTACGTTGAACAGCAGACACGTTTCTGCAGCTTTGCATCTGCTTTCTAACCCATACTTTGTCGCGAGGGAGTCAGGTGCCCTTTGCGGATGCCCGTGGAGACTCCCAGGGCGCTGTGCTGGGCCGGCCTCAAGGAGTGTGGGGAGCCGGGACGGTTTTGTGCTCCTGAGCCACAAGGCTGTCGCAGAAGTGACAACTGCAGACAGTAACCCCCCGCCCCGGGCAGGTGGGGGAACCAGGCGGGTGGGAAAAGGCCTTGCCTGAACGGGTGGTTCTTGGTCGTGTTTCTCTGCAGATCACCCGTGCCATCTCGGAGGTGGTGCTTTCCCTGAGGAGCACGGACGAGCTCAGGCAACTGCTTCCCCACCTCCTTCCCAGCCTCCTGAGGTGGGCCAGTGAAACGCTGGGCGAGGAGAGGCTCTTTTCCCCCATGAGCAGCTGGAGACAACTGTTCCTCGAGGGCCGGGTGCTTGAGGAGAAGCCGTGCAGGTAAGGAGCCGAAGGGGCTGATGGAGGGGCTGGCTTCATTTCCCCTCGCCAAGGCACGTGGCTTTGTGGGGCTGAGGGAGTGCTTCGCCTGCCCTGCTTCCTAGATGTGGAAACCGGTCATCATGGTTGGTTTTACTTCTGTTCGTTCCTGGAGAAACTCCAGCTCCCGGGCAGGAAGGTCTTACGCAGCTCGTACTGCGGGCGGCTGTCATCTTGCCTCCTGCATACCTTGCATGCACAATAGCATGCGCTCCCTCAGTGGACCCCCGCTGGGAGCAGTGGCTCTCGTGGGCAGCGGTGTCGTTCTTCGCAAAGTGCTGGTGGGAAGAGGTATTAGGTGTTGCCTTGGTTGCCATCTAGCATGGAGTCAGTCTAGGGGCGTGGGTTTTCTTCTGCTTCAGTGGGTTTGGGGCATGACGAAAACGCCAGTGTCATTGGCTGCAGTCTTGGAGGCTATGAAGCATCATTTCAGGGGTATTTAGCTCTGCTAAAGATAAGTCTTCCCTAAGGTGCTGTGATTTGAGATTTCTTTGGGTTTCTGGTGGTGTTGTTACTTGGATTTGTTTTGTTGTGTTTGTTTATGTTGTGTTCTGTTTCTTCTGCCAGGATTTTCCTTTCAGCTATGGAGTTGGTGCTAGGGAAATGCGTGGCGCAGAAATGGATGCAGCTGCTCGTGAATCGGGCAGCGTGGGCTCGCCTGGAAGACCCCCTGGCTCACCCTGAGGGGGTGCGTCTCCTGAGCGGGTAAGAGCTGCAGGGATGCATCTGGCTGCCTCCCGTGGAGCTGTGCCCAGGGAAAAGGCTGCTGGGACCCTTCCGGCGTGCCTGGGAAGCCGTCCTGAGCCAAAGAATAGTGTCTGCATGGGAGCAAGGGAATTTTGGAGACCTGGCCTGTGGCCTTCCTGGGTAACTAACTGTGTGTCCCTCACTTGTGTCCCCTGCCCAGCGTCCTGCTCCGTGCTGGGCTCGTCTCCCCCGGTCTGGTGAAGAACCTCTTGCCGTGGCTGGACTCCTGCTCAGTTAAGCTGCGGGTGACAGCTGCAGCTTTCTTTGCTGAGGTAAGGTGGGGGTGGGGAAGGAAGGGTTCAGAGGGGTTTTACTGAGATGCTGCCGCTTGGGGTGTCTAGCTCACTAGCCTCCCTAGCGCGAGTGGCAGGGGAGTGAGATTCTGCCGTCCAAACGAACGTCTGTCTTCAAACCCAGCTGGAAGAGGCGGAGCGCGAACTGAAAGCCACGAAAGAAATGGCAGCAGAAGTCAACAGCTGGAGAAGGAACACGAGGAGACAAAGCCAGCGCTCCAGAGAAAGAGGGGAAGGCGAGTGTTTGCAGAGGGCTCCGGCAGAAGTACACGGGGAGCAGGAAGAAACCCCACAACTGTGGATTCGTCCCCTCTGATCTTGTTGAAGCAGTTTCAGGTGACGTTGACCTGATGACACCAGAGTCTCTCCAGAGACAAGTGACTGGCAGCAGGACACAGGTGATGTCTGTCCTGTCTGCTTGTATCTTCGTATTAAATCTTTTGTTAACGATCTCTCTGCGTAGTCTCGCTCGCTCTCCTGTGTGTGTGTGAACTGAAAGGACTGGGTGCCAGCTACTGGGGGGCTGGTGTGGGTGGACTGGGTGCCAGCTACTGGGGGGCTGGTGTGGGTGGACTGGGTGCCAGCTACTGGAGGCAACCTGGGGGTGTGGGCACCAAGCACCCCTGAATTGTAGTGCCAGCTACTGGTGTTGGTCCCAGTGCAGCCAGGGGAGCGAGTGGGGGGTCCCAGTGCAGCCAGTGGAGAGAGTGGGGGGTCTCAATGCAGCGAGTGGAGTGAGTGGGGGGTCCCAGTGCAGCCAGTGGAGCGAGTGGGGGGTCCCAGTGCAGCCAGTGGAGAGAGTGGGGGGTCTCAGTGCAGCCAGTGGAGTGAGTGGGGGGTCCCAGTGCAGCCAGTGGAGTGAGTGGGGGGTCCCAGTGCAAAGAGTGGAGTGAGTGGGGGGTCCCAGTGCAGGCAGTGGAGTGAGTGGGGGGTCTCAGTGCAGCCAGTGGAGTGAGTGGGGGGTCCCAGTGCAGCCAGTGGAGTGAGTGGGGGGTCCCAGTGCAGCGAGTGGAGTGAGTGGGGGGTCCCAGTGCAGGCAGTGGAGTGAGTGGGGGGTCTCAGTGCAGCTACTGGAGTGAGTGGGGGGTCTCAGTGCAGCTACTGGAGTGAGTGGGGGGTCCCAGTGCAGTCAGTGGAGTGAGTGGGGGGTCCCAGTGCAGCTAGTGGAGTGAGTGGGGGGTCCCCAGTGCAGCCAGTGGAGTGAGTGGGGGGTCCCAGTGCAGCCAGTGGAGTGAGTGGGGGGTCCCAGTGCAGCGAGTGGAGTGAGTGGGGGGTCCCAGTGCAGCGAGTGGAGTGAGTGGGGGGTCCCAGTGCAGCGAGTGGAGTGAGTCGGGGGTCCCAGTGCAGTGGAGTGAGTGGGGGGTCCCAGTGCAGCCAGTGGAGTGAGTGGGGGGTCCCAGTGCAGCGAGTGGAGTGAGTGGGGGGTCCCAGTGCAGCCAGTGGAGTGAGTGGGGGGTCCCAGTGCAGCCAGTGGAGTGAGTGGGCGTCCCAGTGCAGCCAGTGGAGTGAGTGGGGGGTCCCAGTGCAGCGAGTGGAGTGAGTGGGGGGTCCCAGTGCAGCGAGTGGAGTGAGTGGGGGGTCCCAGTGCAGCCAGTGGAGTGAGCGAGTGGAGTGGTGGGGGTCCCAGTGCAGCCAGTGGAGTGAGTGGGGGGTCCCAGTGCAGCCAGTGGAGTGAGTGGGGGGTCCCAGTGCAGCCAGTGGAGTGAGTGGGGGGTCCCAGTGCAGCTACTGGAGTGAGTGGGGGGTCTCAGTGCAGCCAGTGGAGTGAGTGGGGGGTCCCAGTGCAGCCAGTGGAGTGAGTGGGGGGTCCCAGTGCAGCCAGTGGAGTGAGTGGGGGGTCCCAGTGCAGCCAGTGGAGTGAGTGGGGGTCTCGGCCAGCAGGCACTGGGGCGGGCACGGTGTGTGTCCTGAAAACCACCTATTGGGGGGACCAACGTGTGAGGCGAGTGAGAGGCTCTGTGAGTGTCTGCATCTTCCCCAAACCTGGTGTGCATGGGGTGTGCGTGTGCCTTCACCAGCAAACTTCTGGCTGGACCAGCTGGTGACTACGGGGGCCTCGGGTCCGGGCTGGGGATTCAGGCGGGCAGAGGGTCCGTGCTGGCACCTGGGGAGATGGGCGAGTGCGGGGTGCCTGCGGGACAAACGTGTGAGTGCTCCCTGTTTGCAGGAAGCACCAAGATGGACCAGTGGGCGAGTAGGGGACCCGCGGGGTGGGTCAGAGGGCGGGATCCAGACAGGGGCACCGGGGGTCAGAGGGGCTGTGCGAGTACTCAGGGGATCCATGAACGTGCGTGTGCTTGTGAACGTAGAGAGTCGTGTGTGTGCCTGCACTAGTGACCTCCCGTCTCTGCCAGCCCAAGAGGAGGAGGGGACGTGGCTGTCTCTGTGTTGTATGCGAGTCCTGCGTGTGGGTGCTGTTGGCGGCAGCGCCTCATGTGTGGCAGTCTGTGTGACTGGCCGTGTCAGCGTCCTCTGCGTCTGTGTGTGCATCTCTGGGATGCAGCTCAGCTTTGCCGCAAGTCACACCTGCAAGTGGAGAAGTGGCAGCTGCATCCCTCAGCCTGGGCAAAGACGCCAGATCCCCAGGTACCTGGGCTCCAGCAGCCAGGCAGGACTGTACTGGGTGATACTGGTCTGTACTGGGCTCCAGCGGCACGGCAGGAGGGGTCCTTGGCTGGAGTGACTGGAAGTGGTGGCCAGCCTTGACCTCCCTTAACGCTGTGGGTCTGTGGGGAGCACGGGGGAGCTGAATCCTGCTCCATCCCGAGGGCTTCCAGCTGGGGAGGAGATGCCTGCATGGCTTCAGCCGAACCCCTGCCTGGCACAGGGTCCAACCAACGCCTCGCTGTCGCTGCCTGTGCGTCCTTTTTGTTGTGGGTCAAGAATATCAGTGTCCAGAGGGGAACATTTATCCCTCTCATAGACTTCCATGCCCTGGTAGGACAAACCACGCTTTTGGAATTGGTCTCTCTCCACTCTTCAGAGAGGGACAGTTGGTGATCCCTTCAGTCAGCTATAAAGTCCATTCCCCACGGGTGACTCTGCTGCCTGTCAGGAGCTGTCAGCCCCGGAGCCCCTGGGACATCTCCAGGGAGCCCAGAAGGGGCAGAGAAAGTGACCCCTTGGGCTGGTCCTCTGCTGCTGGGCTGGGCTGGGCTCCTGGGGCGGAGGGAGCTCATGGCAAGCGGGCAGCGCTCGCGAGAGACGGCTCTGCCCAGGAGCAGCTCCCGGGCAAAGCACAGCAGGGCTGAGGGCACTGCCTGCGGGCAGCGAGGGGAGAGGAGCGAGGCAGAGGGAGGCGAGTGGGAGGACAGCTGAGCTCTCCGTGTGGGAGAAATCTTCACAGGTCTTTCCACGGTAAGACTCTGGCTGCAGGGCAGTGCACGAGTGACCTGGAGGGGCCTCCAAACTCTGGTACGTCCAAAGCATCTGTCAGAACAACCCTCACAGTTTATCCAGTTTGTAGGATGATGGCTGCCTTCTCCCGGGTATGGCTGCAGGGGTGTGAAGCCGGGCGTGCACCCAGGGGTGCCCAGGACTGTCCTTCCCAGCAGGGTCCCTACCCCCAGGGGCTGTGTGCTGGGGCAGGGACTCTGCCGCCTGCCAGGGTCAGCACTCAGCCTGCCCGGGGAGCTCCCCACAGTGCGGTGATGAGAAGCTGGGGGTGGAAGGAGCAACCCCCGGCAGGGCAGGGTCCTTCTGCTGTTGAGAGGGTGCTGCGTGGGCCAGGGCTGCTCACAGCTCCAGATCACCCTCAGGACATTTCTGAGGGCAGTTTTGAAGAGGAATGTCAAGGTGAGGGTTAAATGAAAGGGAAGGAGTCTGTGCTTTGTGTTTTCTCCTCTTGGTTTGCTGGGTTGGCAGTGACTGCATTTTGGAGAAGGCACTGAGACCCCAACTCTCATTAGGACTTGTCTGAGCTGCTCCTCAGGTCCTGCACACACAGAGATGCCCCTGGGCAGTGCCCGGCTGCCAGGAGGGCTCTGCAGGGCAGAGCTGAGCACACAGCGGGTGGGATGGGCTCTGGGAGCACTGACAGGGAGGAGTCGTGAGGACAGAGAAACAGCTCCTGGCAGAGCCATCTCCAGGCAGCAGAGACACGGTCAGGGAGGGAGAGGGAAGTGCCACCAGAAACGCCTTGACAGAGGTGATTTGGGCACCTCCCTGCCAGTCCCTGCAGTGCAGATGCCTTAGCTGGAGAAAGCCCCTGGTCTCCTCTCCCACCCACCAAAGCCTCTGCCGTTAAGGCCATGGGGTACCAGGCTGAGTTACCTCCTCAGCAGCCCAACCTCTGATGAGGAGAAACTCCCTTGTGCCCATCTGTCTTCTCTGTCCTGCCTCCATTGGCAGGAGCTCTGAGGCATTTCTCCATGTTTCCCCTCTTATCCCGGCTGCCTTTGCCACCACCTTACCTGGGGTCTCTGGGCACCGCAGAGTGTGAGGCTGGAATGAGGTGCCCCCCCCCCCCGCTTCAGGACACCTCACCTTTCAACTAATTCACTGGGCTGTGGGCTGCTCTCCAGAAGGGCACAGCTCTCCCATAGCATCTCTGTGTTATCTAGGAGGCCCACAGAGAAGACACCTCAGCGCTAAGGCCATGGAAGTGCTGCTGGACGGCTGTAGGTGGGCAGCTGCAATGAGCCCTCTGTGTCCCTGGCTGGGAGGGGAGAGCTGAGATTGTCCTCAGGTATGATGAGATGGGATGAGGAGCTGGAGATCTGCACTTTGAAACTGGGTTCCTCTGCTCTCAGCAGTGTCCCGGTTCTTTTCAGGGGAACATCTGAGTGGGGTCATCCTCCAGCTCAAAGAGGTGCCAGCACAGAGCAGCTGAGAACAGGACTGATAGCCAGACTGGCTCTCCTTACTCTGTGCTGAGATACTCCCTTTGCCTCTCAGGACGCACAAAGTTTCACTAGGTCCTGCACTTCCTCATGCTGTCATCTTATGAGAGGCACCACGAGTCAAGTGAGCCATCTGTATGCACACATTAACAGCTGGCACAACAGAGCTTCACTCCAGGGGGACTTTGAGAAACTCTGGGATTCAGCCTGTAGAAGTGTCCCACAGTTTCTCTAGGAGAATTGGTCAGTCCTTCTTTGAGGGGAAGAAGAACCCCAGATATTAGGGCAGGCTGGGACCTGATCAGCTGAGTTACCCTGAGGAGAAGGCGTTTAGAAGATGAGCAAGTGGTGCCCACTCACTGCATTAAGTCCAGCTGCATATGAGGCTGCCTTGGGAGGAGTGTGGTAACCCAGACAAGGGGAGTTTTCATCTCCCTTCACCTGACACTGGTGTGGCCACATCTGGACTAGTCTGTCCTGTGATTACAGGTAGGCAAAGGCACTCTGCAGGTGGCTCTGATGCTAGGATTGAGAAAACCCTTGGTTTGTTTTATGAAGCAGAAAGGCCAAGCCCTGACCCCAGCCCCTGGGAATGGAGATCTTGTCCCTCACACGTGGCTCAGGGCACTTCTTGGGCCCGTGGGGCTGTGCAATGCTGAATGAAGGTCAATGGTACGACACCTCCCAACCTCCCCGGGGGACTTGTAAAGAGGCAGCGAGGCCCCGGCGCTGGAAGGACGATGTGTCTCCTCATAGGCCTTGGTGGCAGAGACAACTGCCATGGCCAATGGGACAAAGACCTTGGTTCTGCCATGGTCTTCCAGCCTTGCTACTGCTCGTGATCATGTCCGTCACAGGCTGCCCTATGCTGTCCCGTGCCCACACCAGTTTCCCGGCAGGCTCTAGAAAACAAACCTATTTCCTCACCTTGCTCTCAGCCAGGCATCTCCCTGCTTTTAATGATGTGTCTCCATCCTTGCTGTCTCTTCCTGGAAACACAAAGCCATGAACTGATCACAGACTACCTCCAGGTGTCCTTTTGCACCACAGCACTACCCTTCAAGTGACATCTCTTTCTCCTCTCCTCTCCTCTTTCTGGATTTTGGTCAGAAGGGACCGCTGGAGGTCTCCAGTACCATGACTTGCTCTGAGCAGAACTTTACAGTTAGGTCAGGTTGGTCAGTGCTTTCACCAGCTGAGTTTTGAAAATCATGGGGCTCCTGACCAGTGCTGATCCAATATCACTGTGTCTGTGTGTTTGTATATATGTGGATATATTTCTTTCCTTAACCTCATTTGAAATTTCCCTTACTGCTTCTTGGTTTTGTGGTCTCTTGTTCTTTTCTTCTCAACATGATCCTCAGCCAGATCATCACACCTACTCAGACCAAGGACAATCGCAACCTGTTCTCCAAGCATAGCCTTGCTGGGATCCTCTGGGACCATGCAGGCAGGCCATGGTGGCCAGCTCCAAGCAGAGACACACGCTGCAGAAGGGCTGTGGTAGTGGTCATGAGCTGACACTGAGGCAGAACTGCGGGCCATTGGGATCAGCAGAGAAGACCTCCAGCAGCTCCCCTTCACAGCCACTGGTGCTCCTGAGAGAGGACGGTGACATAGGAGGGGAAGCACCATGAGCTGCGGTACAGGGAACCGATGCTCAGCCCTGTGTGTGTGGCGGTGCCAGTGGTTGCAGACCCCAAGAGACCACTGACTCTGTGAGCAGCAGTGAGTCCTGTCCTGACTGCCAGGAGCTGCTCTGGCTGCAGAAGGGCTGATGGCAGAGCTGGGCCGGGCGCGGGGCAGTGCACACCCTGCACCTCCCACTCATGGTACGTCTTGGGTTCCCAGAGTTGTTTGAGTGACCGGGGTGGCACCCCTGTCTGGCTGGGGGTTGAGGGTAATTTTGACGTCCCGGCAGTGCGGGAGCCTCCTGAAGCAGTGTGGCTCCTGTTTGCCTTCCTGTCCCTGCACCAGTCCAGCCCAACTGCCCCATATACAGCCCCACAGCCCAACTGTGCAGGCACCACACGGTGCAGGGTGCATTCAAGGGTGGGGAAACATCCCTTGGTATGGTCTGCACAACAGAAGAAATGAAGAAATAAGCAGGGTTCCTAAGCTTTCTTCCATGGTTCTTGCCAGCTTGTCTCTTTTTTTTCCTTTTTTAGGGCAAACTGATAAAAGAAACAGTCTGTAGAAACACAATGTTTTTAAGAGAAGTATACGGTGGGAGTTAAAACTGAAATCTCGACTAAAATATCCAGATATGTATTAAAGGAAGAGGACCTCTTTCTCCAAGTTCTGTAACTAGGTATAAAAGGAAACATTTGGTCTTTGTAGGTTTCTTTCCAAAGAAAGAAACTTCTGTGCTAACAAGGTAGCTAACTTTACTTCTGTGCTAACAAGGTGGCTCTGGACCAGACAATAATTTCCTTCTGCTGTGACAGCCTCTGGGTGCTTGATGGAAACTCAAGACCGGCACTGGAGACAAAGCTGCCGGGCTAAAGATGCTGCTGTCCTTCAAAATGACCTCTCTGTGTAGGTGACGGGAGGGACTGGGCTCCAGCACAGACAAGGTTTGTCGGCGCTGCTGCTGCTGGAACGAGCAGGGTGCAAGGGCATCCCTGCCACCCTGGGACTCCCGTCCCGTTGCCTCCCTCTCTCCCTGCCGAAGCAGTGGCCGCTGCATGCTGGCAGAGCAGAGGTTCCCAGGGACGCCAAGGGGACAGCCTGGGCTTGGTCCCAGAGCTGGGGGGAGCTGCTGGCCAGGGGTGGCGAGGAGCTCTCTGCTGCTGGGGATTTGATGCCCTCCCTCCTCCCAGCTCTTGGGAAGGTGGCCGTGGGGAGCCTGACTGCACTGCCTGGCTGATGGCACCGGGCACGGCCAGAGCAGCCCAGCTGCCAAAAGGGCTGGGAGCCCATCCCCAGCAGCCCAGAGGAGGTGCGGCAGGGCACAGGGGCACAGCTCTTCCTTCTCCACAGGGAAACGTCTCCCCTGGCTCGTGGGCAAGGATGTGCAAGCCAGGAGCATGCCCGAGGTGGCCACTTTGGAACACCAGGACGAATGACGACTCAGCAGCTTGGCCGAGCGTAGGTGCCTTTTCATGCCCTGGCACGTCTCGGGAGGGGAAGGTAACTTCCCGCCTCCTGCCCTTGGGGTTTTGTGGTCCAGCAGCGCTGCTGGGGCTTTGGTGCAAGAACACCCTGGGTCAGTCTGTGCTGTGCTGCCATGGGCTACTGGAAAGTGGGGGTGCCAGGCAGCTCTCCAGGCAATCCTGATTTCTCCAGGGTCTGCCATTTCCCCTTTGCCCCCTGCCTTCCTAAAGAAAAGACTTGCACAGGGGATGAACAAACATGGCTTCTTTTGGGGGAAAGCCCAAAGAAGGGGTAAACTTGTAGAACAAGACTGGGGCCAGGGTGTGCTGAGGGATGAGCTGTCCTGCAGGCAGCAGTAGAGGCCAGGAATGATGCTGTCTGCTCAGCCTGCTCAGGGCGCTCCTTGTGTGAAGGACACCATGGGACTGGGCTGGTTGTTCCAGCTTTATTCACGTGCAGCCATTTTCCCCAGGAGACCTTCACTACGCTCTGTCTCTGCAGAGCCCGCAGCACAGTGTTCGTAGGGACCATCCTGATGTTGGCTGCTTCCTTGAAGTTCGCAGGATCAGCAAGGTCTGATCTGCCAGGGAACGGACTGAGGGTTCAGCGTCATCCACTGAGTGCCAGAGGGCTGCAACAGAAAGAAACAGAGCAGTGGTGAAACCCTGCTGTCTGCAGAGACCCTCCCATGACAGCCCCATCCGTCTCTTTCCCTGGCCAGGAGAAGCAGGTGGGACCAATGGATCAGCTGGAAGCTACTGCTCAGGAATGCCCCTGACACATTCCTCTGCCCTGAAGCATTTCCCTGGAGCAGGACAAGGCATGGCAGCACCCTGCCCAGGCTCCGTCCCCTGCCCCACCAACCCCAGCCAGCACAGCACTGCCCCTGCTCACCGTTGCGCACACCCTGCAGCTTGTCCTCATTCCGGTCCCTCAGGTGTCGCGCACCAAGCCCTAGGCACAGAGCTCCCGTCAGACCTCCTGCTCCCCAGCGTGCTCCTGGCAGCGCAGCCCCTGGCCCTGCCAGCTCGGCTGCATGCCCTCCTCCCCCTCAGCAGGACTGACCCCAGGGAAGGACAGTACCCGAGGGCGGTGGGACTGAGCAAGGTTGCCACCAAGCCCACCTGCGCGGGCAGGGGTGGAGAGGGAGGCAGACAGCACCTGGCTGCCCAGGCCCTGCACGGGGCAGCCGGGGCTCTGGCAGCCACAGGGCTGCTCCTTGCTGCCAGTGCAGCAGCAGCGACTGGGGCCAGGCTGCCAGAAGAGGGACCCCGGGGGCTGTGGCTCACCGATGAACCTGATGGCCTCCTCTCTCAAGGTGGCCTGAGCAGCCTTCAGGTATGGCAGGCTCTGATGCAGGTATTCTTCCATCCTCCTCCTGTCCTGCAGCAGCTGGAGAGAACACAAGGTCACAGGGCTAGCACAGACCATTCCCAGCTGGCCAGACCAGTCCCTCCTCCCATCACCCCGCTTCCTCCCCAGGCCATTCCTTTCTTCCAGCCAGGTGCCCCGTGGGGCTGAGGTTCAGAGAAAGCCATAGGCAGAGGGGGCCCGGAGGTACTGAGACCCCTGCGTCCTGCTGCCAGGGCCCAGATGGGCCAGGGTCTCCTTCAGCACCCAGGGCGGGGGGGGAGAGGGGCCTGGAGAAGAACCCTTGGGGGCTCCGTGCTTGAGGGAAGGGAAGGAGGACGCAGCTCCAGGCTGTGCGTTCTGGTCTGGAGCAGGGCCGGCGAGGAACAGTTGCACAGTTCACACCCCAGCCACATGGGGCACCCCTTGTCCAGCCTGGGCCCTGGGGCTTTGGGGTTGTCCTCACCAAGGTCTCTCCAATCCTCCATGTCTGCTTTGTCTGGGCCAATTGCTTGAGCTTTTTCCACTTCAGGAGGTCTGCACAGGTGAGGAGGGCTTCGCAAGAGGCCTGCAAAGCAGCAGAAGCTGGGAGGTGGCTTCACAGCTCGGAGGAGGAGACCTGTCATCCCCCTCCTCTTGGCAAGGCTGCAAGCTGTTCCCAGCTTGTTATGGGAAGAGTCAGCTAGGGACAGAGTCTGAACTGGATTTAATGCCCAAGGCACAGACATGGAGCAGCCACCACCTCAGGTATCGCACTCTGCCAGCCAGCAAAATAGAGCTCCGCAAGAGCTGCTGAGCTGCTGCCAGGGCTGGGGGCAGAGTGAAGGGTAAAGGAGGTGTGGGCCCATGGCTGTAGGCGGTGGGAGTAGTAGTCCCAAAGACACCAGGGCAGGACGGAGCCAGCAGCACCTCCCATGGGCATCCCCCAGCAGGACGCTTGGCTCCCCAGCCAGGGATGCCCCAGCTCCTTTACGCTGAGGCTCCGGGTGGACAGAGCTTTGATCCTGGGATGCATGACCAGTCCTCCTCTGACTGCATCTCCCTTCCCACCTCTCTCTCCACCCCAGGCTGGGGAACAAGATGGCTCCCCACTCCTTGCACCCCTCCGCACAGACCAAGTTCACTGACGCAGGGTGATCTCTGTGAGCAGGGCTTCGATCCTGCTCTTAGGGAGCTGCCCAAAACATCTGGGGGTCTCTTGGGCACAGCTCTTGGGGGACAGGGACTGGGGCTCAAAGCCCTGCTCTCTGACACCTGCAGGGACAGCTGGGAAGCCTGTAGGGACTTGCATGTTCGGTAGCCACGGGCTGCTGCCCAGCCCTGCTGAACCAAGTAGCCTGTGCCAGCTTCTCTGCCCCTGCTCGCGCTGGGTCTGCAGGGACCCCTCCTCTGGGCTGTGCTGGAGGAGGGCTGAATGGGGGAAGCAGCACCCTGTCGACCTCTGCAGCAGGAGGCTCGGGAGGAGGAGGAAGGCACTGGTGGGACCGGTGCAGGGAAGGAGGGGAGCTCTTCCCTGTCCTCAGCGACTTGGGCAGTGGGACCCCGAGGTTACACACATTCCCCGAGTCCAACTGCCAGCAGCCCTCACCCCTGATGCCCAGGCCACCGCCATGGCATCAGCACACCCTTCTGCACATCACTGCTCAGCTTTGAAATCTGTACCTTGGCCACACTCTCACTCTGGTCATTCATATGGAAGAAGAGCGGGACTAGGCCCCTCTGGATATTCTTCTTCATCTCTCTCTTGTCTTTCCACACCACAGTCTCCATCATGTCTCTGAAGAGGGAGATGGAGAGCGCTCGCAGCTGGCTGGACTCCTGGTAGGAAAGAAGACAAAGGGACTTCAGCAACAGCCTCTCCCTGCCCATGGTGATCAAGGGCGTTGGCGTGGTCGATGTGAGGGGAGGTGCTCCAGGGTTGGATTCTGCACAGAGGAGGAGCTGTGGGCCAGATCTGCAGCTGCGGCTGAACGGCCCCAGGCAGCGGCCCTGGGCAACGGCCCCCATCAAAGGCCACACAAGAGGCTTCCATCAGATGCCTCCCAGTGCTCTCCCAGCCCTCCAGCATTCACCACCAGCTATGTTAGTGCAGCGCTCCCTGGGGATGGGCTGAGGAGGAGACCAGGCTGGCCCTCGGCAATGCCTCCGGGGCACACGCTGCCCGCTCAGCCTCAGCCCCCCTGCCAGGGTGCCTGGGGAGAACGTCTGCTCCTGCCTGACGGCGCAGCTGGGGGAGCCCTCGGGGCTCTGAGAGCAGCTCTTGGGCTGCTGGTGCTTTGCACGGGGGCTGGGCCCCAGCACAGGGGGCTCAGGTCACTCAGAGGCATCAACCTGCCAAGGAGAAGCCGTGCTGGGCTGCAGAGCCCAGAAGCCATCCCACGAGCACCCAGGGGTGTGAGGAGGGGAGCAGCCCTGCCCAAGTGCTGCCTGCAGGGCTGGGCTGAAGGGCAGCTGTCCTTGCTGAGTGCCCATCTGCAGGGCTCAGGCTCCCACAGCAGCCTTACGTCATCCATGAGTGGCAGGAGCTTCTCCGCCAGCTGCAGAGTGATGTGGCTGGCCTCCTTCCCCTTCATGTGACTTATCAGGTTTCTGAAGACGAGCAGGGCCTTCATCTTCATGTCTGTGTCAGGATTGTTCAGGGTCCTCAGGATGTCTTTCAGCAGGATATGCATTTCTGCTGCCTGTATGAAGCACAGAATTTCTTTCATGGTGAAGCAGTGGAAGACCACCCTGGCAAAAATGCTGTGGTCACCGAGCGCCAGCCTCCTGTCTGGCTTCCTGGCAGGTGGCGCAAGAATCGCTGCAGCAGCCTCCTGTCTGGCTGTGGCCACACGCGCACTGACGGGGATGAGGGAGAGCGGGGGTAGGGAAGGGAGGGCAGGATGGCAAAGGCTCTGTGTCCCCTGCTCAGCCCCCCCTTTTTGCGACACCCACCTCCTTACTCTCAGCCAGGCCCAAGCCACTGTGTTACCCACTGCCCCAGCCCCAGGCTGCCAACATGGCTTCACTTGACTACGCCTTGCTCACCATCTCAGGTTTTTCTGACAGTGTGACGATGCCTCCGAACGCCAGCGCTCGCGTTCTGTGGCACAAACACTTCATATACGATTGGAGGAGAAGCAGGTCACTCAAATCCTTTTTAAGGTCATCGCAGGCCAGCAGCTGAAACAAAGACGCAGTGAGAGACTGGCAGAGCCTGCAGGACTCGCCGCTCTGTGAGGCTCCTGATTGCCACTGCCAGCTCAGGGCATGGGGGCCTGGCACAGCCCGTCCTGGGGGCAGCCCTGCCTGGGGACATGCAGGTGGTTATGAGCGCTACCCCAGCAGAAATGTGTCAAGGCCAGAGGTACTGACAATGGTCCCCCTCTGTCCCAGCTCCAGTGACTGTCATCCCGCCCTGCAGCCATGTGTGCAGAAGGGCAGGGTTCAGAAGCATCTCAGAGAGGCACTGCTTGCCACCAGGCCTACCTCAACGTAGAAAGTCATGGCAAAAGTTATCTGGAATTTCTCCCTGTAGTGAAGAATCCTTTGCAGGTGCTGGAAGATCCCAGATCGCTGATCAACTGAGCTCTTCCTCATCTCTCTGACAGGGAAAAGAAAAGCACCACTGGGACTGACGCTAGGCAAAGCCTTTCTGAGATTGCACTACCCACACCGGTCATGGGATCCCCCAGGCCAGGAAATGTGTTTGCAGCTTCTACGCAACTAGCTCAGTGTCCTGGTCTCTCCCCAGGCAAGGAGCGCCCCTTTCCGCTCTGATTGCTCCATCACGAGCACTGCAGCTGCAGCCTGGTGCCTTGGTGGACTGGGGACCCTCTCTCGGCCACGAGATATGGGGTTGCGGAGGCACTGCTGGCTGAAAGGGGCTCTCACCTGGCCAGCAAACTGAATCCTCTGTGGTGGGTTTCAGTTCTGAGAAGCATGCCCCAGCCGCCCTCCTTCTGGATGTTGAGGACATGTTCTTCATAGCCAGCAGCACAGAGCAGAGCTTTAATGGCCTCCACTGTACACCTGCACGCAGAGCAAAGTCCAGTCACAGACAGAGCACGCGCCCTGGCCGAGGGCCCAGGGGAATGGCCGGGGAAGGGGGATGGAGTACCTGAAAGGGCTGGGTTGATTGGCCTGATGCTGTCCGCAGTATTTCCGGAAAGTCTCCATGTTGTGTGGTAGGAACTCTGCAACGTATGAAATCTGGAAGACCAGGCCCATGAGGAGCTCGGGGAAGAATGCTTCTAGTTTCTCCTGGCAGATGGGCTGCTGGGTGAGCTTGCACAGGACCCTGGTTGCCTGAGGAATACACACAGCGACAGCTCTCACTGCAAAGACACTGCTGTTGCATGGCCAAAGCCCTTGGGTTGCGCGTGGGGTGCCCCTCAGGCACTGGCCCGGGCCACAGAGACACTGATGGAGACTGCAACCCGGCTGCCAGGCCAAGGCCAAGGCCCAGCAGCCCTGGGGGCTCAGCTTCTGCTGCTGACGTGGGCATCACAGGTCTCCCTGGGCCAGCATGGCATGCCTTTCGCACCCTGCAGACCCTCCTGGGTTTCCAGTCTCAGGCCTTGCAGCCCGCGCAGACTCTGCCGTAGACAAGCCCCTGCCCCAGCCCCAACCCTTGCCTGGACTCTGGCTTCTGCCCCAGCCCTGTCCCCAGCACCTCTCTGCCCTGCCCCAGCCTGCGCCCCTGCCCTTGTCTGGGAGCAGCCCCTGACCTAACTCTTGCCCCTGCCCCAGGTTTCCAGTCTGCAGAGCAGGGCAGGGGGATGCAGGCAGCGGGGAAGCCGAGTGCTGCCTGGGCAGGGGCAGACTTCGTGTTTATGCAGTGGGGCCCCAGCAGCATGGGGCAGCCCTGCGTGGCTGGCACAGGGGGGCCTGGTGCTGGGCAGGTCCCTGCTGGCCCTAAGGGGCTGTGTCCCTAAGTCCCGGAGGAGACGGCTCTTTGGGGGCAGACAGGAGGGACTGTGTCTGTTTTCCTGGGGAGGCACGAACAGCCCTGAAGGGGAGCAAGTCCTGGTGTGGTCACTCACAGCTAAGGGAAGGCTGTGCAGGTCATCTGTGAAGAAGTTGAACAGCCCGTGTAGTGGCCGGTCCTGGATCACACTGAGCAGCTCCTTGAAGATCGTTTCCAAAGTGCTGGGCAGGGAGACCATCACCTCCCACATAGCCAGGGCAGTGCTGCAAGCCAGAGCGCTCTGTTAGCAGGGCTGCCTCAGCCCCCGCACCATGCCCGGGCTATGGAACAAGCCCCCAGGGCTGTCGGGGCTGGTACCTGTCACATGAGGGACTGATCTTCAAGAGGCTCCTGACCATATTATTGGGGCACTTCTTGGTCAGCAGGAAAAGCAGTGATTCCAGGCAGTGCCGGGCTGTCACCACGCGGATGGACTCCAAGTTTTTGTGGATGCACACCAAGATCTTTTGTGCCTAGAAGGGACACAGGTCAGGATGGTGCTGCCACTGGAATGCAACCATCTCCTCAGCTGCCACGGAAACTGCTGCCCTTCCCATCCCTCTCTGCTGGCTTCAAATGGCTTCAGGTGCCCAAGACTCCAGGACTGGGAGGGAGGAAGGGAGGGAGGAAAAACACCTGAAAGGTCTCATGGGCAGGGCAATCCAGCTACAGGCTGCTTACATCCATCAGCCAGAAGGCAGGCTCTCTCATGGCCATGTAGAGCATGCTGCAGGCCACCTGCTTGTCATAGATGCTGGAGTCTCTCACGGCGTCAATGGCTGTGAGGACCATGTCTGTCCTCTCGGAAGGCTGGAAGTATTTTCCAAACACCTACGGGAAGAAGGAAGGGAGGGAAGTCATGGCACACCGAGTGCCCTGGTTGTGCTGCTTAGCTGAGCCGTGAGAGCAGCTCTGGCCAGAGATGCCCGGCAGTGCTGGCAGCAGTGCCTGCAGGAAAGCTGGAAACAGGGGCTGCAGTCACTGCAGGGTGAAGGATGAGGACAGAGGGCCCTCAGGGTGAGGGAGGAGGGTTGGGGTCACGGGCTTAGCGTGCTGGCCCTACAGAGAACCAGGGCTCACTGGTGGCCAGGAGGGCTGGAGCTGCTGCTGGGACACTGCAGTGCAGCCCTTGCATCGTCCCTGCTCAGGGACAGCAGGAATCCTCTCTCACCAGGGAGAGTGAGGCCATGCCAGTCCCACTGATTCTGGATCCCTTTGCTCACTCAAGTCTCCTGCTGGTGCCATGGACAAGAGTCCCAGCAAGGGAGGAGCTCATTACCATAGCAATGTCACCGGTGTCACAGTGCAATGAAAGCCAGGAGGCGCTCTCAGTTTCCCATTCTCTTTGGAGCTGTGGATGCTCTGGATTATCTTTTGATAGCGTCCTGCCTAAACAGCGGGGAAGGAAACACAGAACAGTTGGTAGGACAGAGGATCTTTGCCAACAAGCTTACCAAATGGTGAAAAGGAATGGCTGAGGAGGGAGGTTACGACCTACAGTCAAGGGAAGGAAGTGGTGGACAGGGGTGTAAAGCAAAGGGTGACGGGTGACGGAACAAGAGGGACCTCAGGAATGATGGAGAAGGATTAGATGCACCTGTCTCAAGTGTATGTATACAAATGCTCACAGCCTGGGAAACTCTGAGGAACCTAGAGTTCTGCATGCAGTCACACAACTAAAACACGTTGCATTAACTGAGACATGGGAGATGGCTCTCATGGCTGGAGTGCTGCATTGGATGGATACAAGCTCTTCTGGAGAGAGGAGGAAGATGAGGAGGGGGGATTGCCTCCTATGTGAG
This sequence comes from Puffinus mauretanicus, assembly GCA_023333565.1. Classification (NCBI taxonomy): domain Eukaryota; kingdom Metazoa; phylum Chordata; class Aves; order Procellariiformes; family Procellariidae; genus Puffinus; species Puffinus mauretanicus. The sequence goes on from JAJKFH010000836.1 coordinate 19,805, forward strand.
GGAGCAGCTCAGATATATGGGACAATCAACAGTCTGGGAGAGAGCGTGTGGGTCAGAAGCAGAGGATTTGCTTGCGATATGGCAGGACACAAGCAGCTGAGGAGATTTCTGGAAGGCATCAGGGCAACCTCCTTTCTACAGGCAGTGGAGGGACCAACCACCGTGTTGCACAGCTGAATCTGTTGTTCACTAATAAAGAAAACTTGTTTTGGAACATGGTAATCAATGGTAGCTGTGGCTGTAGGGACCATGAAATAGTGGGATTCTGATCCCGAGAGGAGTGAGGAACGAGAGCAGCGGAGAACAGATCCTAGACTTCAGGTGAGCATTCAGCTTCTTCAGCTGGGCTCCTATGGGAAGCAACTGTGAAGGGCAAAGGAGGTCAGGGAAGCTGATAGACTGTCAAAGGACAGCGACCTCCAAGCACAAGATGGTCCACCCCAACACTTGGGCAAACAAGCAGACATGTCAGGAGACCGGCCTGGCTAAGCTGGCAACTCCTGGCAGAGCTCCAACACAAAAAGGCAGTACGTGGGAAGTGGAAAGGTTCAGAGAAGAGAACTGCCAGCGGCAGGTAAGAACTGTGTCAGGGATTACTGAAAGAACCCAGCCCACGTACAAACTCATTGTAGATGAGTGCCTGAGACTAGTCAGTTTGCACCCAAGGGTGCTGAGTGAACTGACTGATGCCCTTGCAAGGCTGCTCGCTTTCATCCTAAAAGGTCATGGAGATGAAGTCCCAACAGCCAGGGAAAGGCAACTGTTGCACCCATCTTCAAAAACGTCTGAAGGACAACCCAGAAACTACAGGTCAGTCAACCTCACTTTGGTCCGTCTTCAGGAAAGACAAATACTATGGGGAGCTGCAGGCTGGCCAGCCTCACTTCAGTCCCTGGGAAATCATGGGGTGAGTCCTCTTGAAACACATTTCTGGATACATGAAGGAAAAGGTGACGAGGAACAGTCACCATGGCTTTACCAACAGTAAATCATTCCTGGCCAACCTGGTTGCCTTCTGTGATAAAATGACCTTTTATCTTTTGAGGAGGGGAAATTGCTTCTAAGGCTGCGGAGAAGTGGAGGAGCTCAATGGGACTTTCTAGTCTGAAGCAGGACAGAAACTCTAGGATGGACAACCATTGCAGCAGGAAGTTTTTCAGTCCCCTGGTAACCAGGGCAGCTACGGAACCACTGCTTCAAGGGAGGTAACAGTCCTGGTGGTACATATGTCTACAGCATGAGCATTGGCTATTTCTCACATGGCAAGAGCTAAGGGACCCCAGAGAGGTGCGTGGCTATCACCTTATCCATGTCCTCGTTTCTGCACACACTGCACTGATGCTGGGTTGCGTGGGCCCTGCAGTTGATGCAGCAGAGCTGCTCCCTACTTTGGCATTGAAAGGGTTTCTTGTTCCTTCCTCTAGCTGAGGAGAATGGATGAGGTGGGACAGTGCTTTGCTTGGCCTTGCTTTGGCCTCTCTGCCCGGAAGGACCCAACTTGTAATCGTTTCTCTTACTTTTTCGCTGCAGGGTGAACTTGTAGAGGTATCGAAGAGCATCCACAGCCCCAAAGCGGATCATCTGGTTGGTGGGAGTGCAGCACAGGATGAGACATCCCACCAGCTTGCCCAGGTCCTGGAAATGCTCCTCTTCATCAAAGTTGGGGTTATCAGAGACGCAGACCTGAGGGAGGGAGGAAGCACTGGTAGCAAGGCTACAGTGTGGCAGCTGCGGCCAAACCTCTTAGCCCAAGAGCTGGTGCAGGGCTGGGTGCTGCCACAGGCAGAGCTCTTGCAGGATCTGCCACCCCTGCACCCAGCAGGGATCAGAGGGCTGTGGAGGCGTCTGCCCCAGCCCCTGCACGTTGCCAGCTCTTCTGCCCACCTCTCAGCAGCCCCTGACCTGGTGCAGCAGCCGTGGCAAGGTGAGAGCAGAACCTGAAGGGAACGCGACGCAGCAGCAGCAGGATGGGTAACAGCTGTCCCACGCCGGAACAGCCTCCCCTGCAGCCCCATTGTCTCTGCTGCCTTTCCCTGCTCTCCAGCCCACAGCCCAGGCTCCTCTGCCTCAGGCCCAGGCTCCCTTGCCAGCTCCTGTTGCTTCGGCCCAGCAGACGCAGCCTACAGCTCCGGCTGGCTGCCTCCCCTCACTGCTTTCTCCCTCCGTCCCAGGCTGCAGCTGAAGGATTTTGACCGCTGTCCCTCTCAGCCCACGGGATGGAGGTGCTGACATGAGGACTGCGACCTGGCATCTCCCCCATCCTGCCCTCCCACCACCACCACTGCTCCTCCCTCCCACTGCCTGTGGAGCGCCCCTGCCTCCTCGAGCTCCACTCCCCATCTTGGCCACATCAAGCCGCCTGTTTTCTACTCCTGCCCAGCCCTTCTGCTCGCCAAGGCACGGGCAGGCAGTGCCTGCAGGGCAGCAGCACGTGCCCTGGGGCTGACACCTGGGCATGTGGCAGAGAGTGGGGAGGCGGCCGCAGGGAAGGGGACGTGCCGGAGAGCCCTGCGGGCCCGGAACCCCGGTGCTGCTGGGCAGCAGCCCAGGGCTGCCAGCCAGGGCTCACATCATGCTCCAGGACAGCTCTGCCTTGGGCAGGCTGGGCAGCAGAGCTGGCTCCTGCCCTACAGAAGAGGGGCCAGAGAGAAGCCTATAGAGACAGGGGAAAAGATGTCCTACTCAAGACGACGCCTTGCCGAGTCCCCTAGCCTGTGTCCAGGCTTCCCTCCAGGGTATCCTGGGACACTGGGAAGGGGTGATGGGATGACCGGAGGTTGTCTGGACCAAAGGCTCCTTACCCCCGCAAAGGAAGAGCTGACAAATGAGGCAATCAGCCAGGCGATGATGTTCACAGCCTTCTCACGTTCGTCTGGCCTCTGAGACTCTGTGAAGGGCAGCAGGACCTGTGAGAAGAAAAGCTGATGCTCTGCCCTGGGCTCTGGCGGCTGTTCCAGGAGTGGCAGCTCTGCTGAGTGCCTGGCAGGGGTCAGATCGTTTGCCAAGGCTTCCTGGGAACAGCAGCAAAGCCTGTAACTGGTTTCATGTCCGTAGAGTCCCCCCCAGCCTCAGGGAAGAGTGCCCACACTGCCATGTCCAGGGAGGTAGCCAGAGCTCGTTCCCACTGCAGCCTCTGCTCCTTTCTTATGCCGTCCTCCAAAAGTGGCCTTCTGTACCCCTCAAGGTGCAGAGGATTTTGCGGCAGAAACCTCCCTGGGGGTTTGCACTGGGGAAACTGTGATCTGCTCTGGAAATGCCAGACCTGCAAGAGATTCCGCCGCTCCAAGAGGCTGGAGGAGGAAGGGTTGAATACCAAATCCTTCAGACAGTTGTCCAGGGCGCTCAGGTCCTGCAAGGAGAAGAGAAGGTTATGGACCCCTTTATGGATCCCTCTTACCTACAGGACACTGGTGTCTTTTTATGTTTTTTTTTTCCCCAGCTTTGCACACACGGCAGCCCTCTTTGAGGGATCTTTGGGCACGGGAGGAGCTGGAGGGAGATGCAGGCACCAGACAGATGGCAGTCTCTGTAGGTACCTCTCCTGAGTCTTTGAGACAGTCCTTGATGCTCTCCTGGATGTCCTTCTCCTCGCTTGAGGGCAGATCCAGATGGCTGCAGGAATCAGACTTGGGATCTAATAAAGCAAGGAGGGAGGGTAAGCTGAAGGTGCTGGCAGGAGAGATTAAACAGCAATACACTGCGTCCAGCCACGTGCCAGCTCCCGAGGACAAAGCAAACCCTGGGCTGGTGGACTGGAAGAGGGGACTGACGTCGTGTTTCCCCCATGGTGGTCAGGCCTGGGATGCGCCCAGCAGCCGGCTGCCATGCAGGAGCACAGCAAGGCAGCAAAACACTCCTCACTCACCAGTCTGCAGTGGCTGGACCATGCACACCTTGTCAGGGGTCAGTGGAGAGCTGTCTTCATCGTCCTCTCCCTCACAGGTCAGCCAGGGCTGGCTGGGGGGTCTCTGCTCAGTCCTGGGAAGGAGGAGAGGCCATGTGGGGTGGGCATGGGGGGAGGCCATGCTGCCTGGCCCCAACTCTGCACTGCCTACACTCCTGGGGGGAGACCTTATTGCGCCCTACAACTACCTGAAGGGAGGTTGTATCGAGGTGGGTGTTGGTCTCTTCCCAAGAAACAAGTGATAGGACAAGAGGAATTGGCCTCAAGTTGCGCCAAGGGAGGTTTAGATTGGACATTAGGAAAAATTTCTTCACTGAAAGAGTGGCCAAGCATTGGAACAGGCTGCCCAGGGAAGTGGTTGAGTCACCATCCCTGGAGGTATTGAAAAGACGTGTAGATGTGGCGCTTAGGGACATGGTGTAGTGGGCATGGTGGTGTTGGGTTGACAGTTGGACTCGATGATCTTAGAGGTCTTTTCCAACCTTAATGATTCTATGGTTCTATGATTCTATGACACTATGAACGCCTGTGGGGCCAACGGGGCTGTGCGGGAGCAGGGAGATGTGTGGGACAGGCTTTTCAAGGAGCAGCAAATCTCCTGAGGATGGAGGTTTGTGGGCAGCCTGTGAATATTCACAGCCCCACAGAGGGCTGGGCAGAAGAGGCTCACGCTGGAGAAATCACAAAGGGCTTTCATGTTCCTGCACGTTTCCCCCCAGGGCACCCACCCAGCCCCAGCCCCTCACTCTTACCCATGTTGGGGACCAGGTGACCTCAGGGAATTGCCTTGGTTCTGCAGGGATGCCAGGGGTGGCAGGGAAAGACGTGGCATCGCTCAGGGCTCCTCACCAGCCCCGTGCTCCTGCCCTATCTTGTTGCCGTCCTCCTGGACACTGAAGGGCCAGGGCCACACCTGCACTAGGCAGCAGCTGGCTTGTCACGGAGGAGGTCACAAAGGGCCCCATGGTCACCTGTCACCCGGGCTGGGTGAGTCCAGGCAGGCACTGGCACATCCACGCTGTGGCACCGTCCTGGTTCCAGCTGGGACAGGGTTAACTTTCTTCCCAGTAGCTTGGGGGGTGTGCTGTGTTTTGGGTTCGGTGTGAAAGGAGCGTTGATGGCCCATTGATGCTTTGGCTGTTGCTGGGTGATGCTTGCACCGGGAGGGGGGAGCACAGCCGGGGTGGTGGACCCAGCTGGCCAATGGGGTATTCTATACCATGTGACATCACGCTCAGTATAAAAACCAGGTGTGGGGGGGGGCTCGCCCCCCCGTTCGTGACACGCGGTCGGCGGTCGGTGAGCGGTTGTGTTGTGCATTGCCTGCTTTGTGTATTCTGTTATTGTTGTTGTTCTCATTGTCATTATTACTGTTCTACTTCGTTTTATTTTAATTATTAAACTGTTTTTATCTCAACCCGGGAGCTTTCCTACTTGTGCCCTCCCGATTCTCTCCCCCATCCCACCGGGGCGGGGGGGTGATCGAGCGGCTGCGTGGCGTTTATTTTTGCTGGCGGGGGTTAAACCACGACACTGTCTTATCGCCTGATATTGCTTGTGCAGACAATAATCACACCAAAGTCCTGTTAAAAGCGCCCTGCGATACCAAGTTGTTTTTTTGTTGTTTTTGTTTTTGTTTTTGTTTTGTTTTTTTCATAATCCGCGCAGGCACTCAGTACCCAAGGTTCGCATTCCTCGCATAAGTCACAGATGATCACCGACCGATCCAGGCTGAATCACATCTTACTCCCGAGCAGTCACAGTCTGTTTTTGCTGGTCATATTCTTTCCACGGCTTGATCCACTTGCTCGGTACCCAACAAGGACCTTGATCTGTTAAAACACAAGCATATCCTCTACCAGTCATTTTCAATTCTACTGGGCCTTTCCATTCCCCCGTACGCCAGTTTTTGTACTGCACTTTTACAGGCGGGGATGGCTGGATACTTGACTGTAAGGCTGTATGATGTATTACAATCGGTGGAGATTCTCTGTCCCCGGTTAACCTTAAATAATTTAACACATATAACGCTTTTGCAAGTTGTTCCGAAGGGGCATTCTTTCCTCCTTTTTGTTTTTGCAGAAGGGATTTTAACGTAGCATGTGCACGTTCTACGATGGCCTGGCCAGTGGGAGAGTGTAATTCCCCAGGTCGTACAGAACTGCTCAAATTTGTGGGACACATAAGCAGGTCCATCATCCGTTTTTAATTCTTGGGGAACTCCAAGCGCAGAGATTGCCGCACACATGTGTTTTATCACAGGTTTGGCCGATCCTCCCGTTTGCGCCGTTGCCCATAACGCATGAGAAAAGGTGTCGATGCTAACGGGGACATATTTCAGTCGGCCAAATTCCGGTATATGAGTAACATCCATTTGCCATAATTGTAGGGCATGAAGGCCACGGGGATTGACCCCTAAGCCTAAGCCAAAGCCCTCCTTCTGGCAACCCGGACAAGACTGAACTATGCCTCGAGCATCGGCGACAGAAAGGTTAAATTGCTTAGCCAATACTTTTGCCGATTGATGTAAAAACTCATGTGAAATTCTTGCTTGTTTGAATAAGTTAACACGGGGGTTTTCCCAGGTTGCAGCAACTAATTTATCCGCTCTATTATTTCCTCTGGCCAGGCCAAAATCGGGCTGATGACTACAAATATGGGTAACAAAATAAGGCACTAGTCGCTGGTTTAACAAATGCAACAATTGCAACACTAACATATATAACACAGAGTTCTTTAAAGACTTTAACATTGCCCGCTCTAAACGTATTACCGTACCTACAACATATAATGAATCTGAAACGACATTAATAGGATCATTCTGCCAATTTTGAAAAACCCATACCACTGCTCTCAACTCCAAAGTCTGTAGTGAATCTCCCAGATGTCCCTGCAACACTTTATGGTTCCATTGTGCATTTTCGTACCACGTGATTGCAGCTCGCTTTGATTTTTTTACCAGCATCAGTAAATAATGTAAGACCCTCTACTGGGACTTCAGAACGTTTTGGGCTTTCTTCAAATTTTTGACCTTGTAATAATGGCAGGAGTTTAGTAGAGGGATAACTGTTAGTTACTTGGCCAGAAAATTCTGCTAAAGCAAATTGCAGGTCATCTGAGGTGGCCAACAGCCACTCAAGGTATCCTTGAGTGATGGGTATATATATACATGATGGCTCTTCTCCTGTTAGGTCTAAACTTCGACATCGTCCTTTAATTATTAAATTAGCAGACATTTCTACCCTAGTACAAACGGTATTTTTTGGTTGAAACGATAAAAACAACCATTCTAGAATTCGTAAATCTTTACCGTTCGTCTGTACAATTAACCCAATCAAATGCTCTCTATTTCCAGTAGAATTTATTATCACCAATTGCAACGGACAAGCTACTAATCTCCTTTGCACACTGGCTGTAATTATTTTTTCTATAATTTTGTCAAGAGCTTTCTTTTGAGATTCTGATAATTGTCTCTTTTCATCAGCCCCTGTCGTTGTTCCCAACAAAGGCATGAGAGGAGCTAAATCATCATTGGTAATTCCGGCAATTGTTCTCACCCATTGTATATCGCCAATCAATTTTTGCACATCTGTTAATGCGTGGATATTCACTGACAGCTTAACTTTCTGAGGTTTTACCACACTTCCTGTAATTATCCAGCCCAGATATTGCCAAGGCCCCTGTTTTTGAACCTTTTCTGGTGCTATCTTTAATCCTTTTGATTCCACAATCATAGTTAAATCTTGCAATGTTTTTTCTATGTCCATCTGTTGTCCAGCGACCAAAATATCGTCCATATAATGATAAACCATCAAAAATGGGTTCTTTTCCCTGAAAGGCTGCAGGGCCTGGGCCACAAACAGTTGACACAGCGTGGGCGAATTTTTCATACCTGGGGTAGTACTCTCCATTGATATCTCTTTGCTGGCTCACTCTTATTTATAGAAGGTACCGTAAATGCAAACTTTTCAGCATCATCTGGGTGGAGTGGGATTGTGAAAAAGCAATCTTTGAGATCGACGACAAACAAATCCCAATCTTGGGGGATCATTGTCGGCGAAGGTAAACCTGGTTGTAATGCCCCCATATCTTGCATAACAGCATTAATTGCTCGTAAATCATGCAATAACCGCCACTGTCTCGATTTTTTAGGGATAGTGAATATAGGGGGATTCCAAGGGCTGGTAGAGGGCACTATATGCCCCGCTTCTAACTGTTCCTGCACTAATTTTTGAACAATTTGCAGCCGTTCTTGTTTCAGCGGCCACTGGTCCACCCACACAGGATTTTTTGTAGTCCAGGTGAGTTTTAAAACTGGCTGCTCGACCATGGCCGCTCCTAAAAATTCTGAGTTACTAATCTGGCTCCAAGCTGAGACAATACATCTCGGCCGATTAAGGCAACGGGCAAGTGCATCACATACGGTCGAGTAGATACCCTAGCTCCGTCTGTAAAACGAAGAGACACTACCGCCTGGCTAATCATAGTTTGTTGAGCGCCTCCCACTCCTACAACGCTAGTGGTTGCTGGAATAAGGGGCCACTCAGCCGGCCATTTTGCAGACGGAATGATGGTTACATCGGCCCCAGTGTCTATCAACATATTCAAAAATATTGATCGACCTATAGGATGTTCTATAAGCACCTTTTCCTCAGGCTTTCCTCGAGCTATATCAATAGCTAATAGGACTTGGGGAGATCCTGTAGAACCAAAACCCCCTTCTCCTCTTTGCCGCGGCACGGCTCTTGGGACATTAGCATAGAACGGAATCAATTGCGCTATCTGTGACCCCTTGGGTAACCCCACTGGCGGGGTTAAAGTATATACCATGATTTTTATTATACCACAATAATCTGCATCAATAAGTCCTGGCACGATAAAACTGCCCTGCCGTGACACCGAGGATCAACCGATCAATAAGGCACTTAATCCACGCCCCAATGGCCCTTTCTGGTCTGAATCCACTAACACTACCTCTGAGGTTGTCAACGTAACATCTATTGCTGTTGCCAGGTCCACTCCTGCGCTTCCTGCGGTTGCGGCTGCGCAGCGGTCCAGGCACCCTGCGCTGCTCCCTGTACTTGTGTCGTCGCGCGCGGTGAGCGAAACGCGCTCACTGCCCTGTTTCCCGTCTTCCTGCATTCCCGTGTGTTGTGACTTGAACTCCTACAGTTTGCGCACCACTTTCCCTGCCTCCCCTGGACTGCTTGCCCGCCTGGGGCCCTACATTCCTTTCGAAAATGTCCTAACTTCCCGCAGTTAAAGCACTTCTTATCCTTCTTCCCTTTTTTCTCTTTCTGGATTAAGGGTCGTACCGCTGCTCCTACAGCAGCAGCCATAACTGTAGCTTGTTCTTGAGCAAGCATGCGCTCCGCAGCATCTAGCAGCTGAGCAGTACTACTTCCTCTTGGTAGCATGCTTAAAGCCTTTGTTTTTTCATGAGCGTTGTCAAAAGCTAACAAATCCAAAAATTTCATGTTATCATCTAAGTCAGGATGTGACGATAGAGCGGCATGCAAACGATCAATAAATTTAGAATACGATTCCGTGGTACCCTGCCGCACAGCAGTAAAAGCAGGTGAGGTTTTTTCTTCCCTAATCGACAGTAATGCTTTAAACGCTAACTCTTGTCCCAAACGCAATACTTCTACCGAAAAATTAGACTGCCATGCGGTGCTGGCAAATGGCCCAGAGCCCACTAACATTTGCGCCTGCACACCATATAATGGGTCACCCTGCTGTCGGGTTACCGCCGCGGCTTGGTCACAGGTTTGTTGCCAAGTTTGAAAAAAATGCAACTGCTGTGATGGAGAAAGCAACATTTGGATTACTTGTTTAACATCGTAAGGCATACGCAAATAGCCCGAAAAAATATGCTCTAATACCGCTTTCGCGTATGATGACTGCAACCCATATTGAGACACAGCTGTTTTAGCTTCTTTTAAGATCTTCCAACCTAACGGCCCCCAATCACGCCCTCCCTGTTGGTTAGTAAATACCGGATATGCGTTAGGGAAAAATACTCCTTCTACTGCAGCATCCCTAATCACCCCTTTCCACCGAGAACCAGCCCGCGATCCCCCCCTTCCATTCCCCCCTGTTGTCCCAGTGGCGGGGCCGAGGGGAAAAACGGAGGTGGTGGAAGAGTTCTTTCCTCCAGGTGCGCTTCCAGAGCTTCCAACCTCTTACACAACTCCTCAATCTGATGCTCCGGTGGGCTCACAGGATCACTCTTCTCCGGTCTGGAGGGCAGCGACAGTGGCAGCGGGGGGTAGCGCTCCGTCTCTACGGGTGGATCCCCCTCATCGCTTCCCTCGTCTATGTCCAGCTGTGGTGGAGGCGGTGGCGGTGGCGGAAAGTCGCAGGGAGAACCCTCGGCCACCTTCTGGGGTTCCTCAGGATTTTTTAAGCTAAGTCCCTGAGCCAATTGCGGCCTCTGGGTCAAATGTGGATTAATCGGTCACGTCCCAAAAGTAAAGCTCGTCGGGGACGGCCCCTCTGGATTAAGTGCCACAAAAGCGGAGGCTGAAACAGCACGCTCGGCCCGCATAGTCTTTAAAGTTTCGGCTATCAACCTCCACAACGTGGAGAATTTTTGTGCCTCTTTGGAGCCTTTACTTATTTCATCCCACAATACCGCACCTATGCGATCCCAAGTATCGGAAGCATAGAGCGCCGCAGTTGTGGGGGTCAAGCTCCTTTCCCGGGCCCACAGTAATAGGGCCTTCAAAACAGGCACATCATACTTCAGTCCTCTCGTGGAGAGCATGCTGGAGGAGCTTCACCGCTGCCTCTTCCTCTTTGGACAAAGCGGACCCCATCTCCTCCCCGGCCGCTCGCCTGATCAGGGCGAGATTCCCTCTATTTCAGCGCTAGCGTCTTTCCGAGTGCCGGGGCAGCGCTCACCTTTCGGCCGGCTTCCGCACCCTCTCCTTGTCGGCTCGTCCCGTCGGTCCGGTATAAGGCCCAACGCCGAGCTGAGGGTCCCTGTTCGGGCGCCACTTGCAGACGCGGAAGTCTCGGACACAACACAGCGACCAATGTGACCAAGTTAGTGCCGCTTTATTCCCCAAATAGCTCGGTTTATATACATTCTTCTACCCAGATACACACGCATCTAGTCCCCCTATTGGTCTACAGTCAGCAAGCACGCGAATCTTAATATACACAGATTGGTCAAAAGCAGGCGTCCACGCGAACGCTTCCCGCGCCTGCGTTCCGTTCCCTAATCTGCTGATAGTTACATTCCTCAGCTCACCTCCCTATTCTGCTATCGCTTCAGAGACTCTAAAACCACCATTGCCCTTTAGCAACCCTTTGCCTTATACTGTTGTTAACAAATCCTCAGTGCTTGGAGTGTTCACAGGATGTCCGTTATTTAATAAAAATCCTTCCACACCGCGGTACAAAGCCAGGGCCCGCGGTACAAAGCCAGGGCCCCAGGAACAAAACCAGAGCCCCAGGGACAATACCAGGGCCCCAGGGACAAAGCCAGGGCCCCAGGGAAAAAAAACCACAGCCCCAGGGACAAAACCAGGGCCCGCGGAACAAAACCAGAGCCCCAGGAACAAAACCAGAGCCCCAGGAACAAAACCAGAGCCTGGGGAACAAAACCAGAGCCCGCTTTTGCAGAGCGAATCAGAACAATGGTCTGAAAACCAAAGATGCTGTATACCTCGTCAAGCCCTGTCAGGGTGCTTTTGCTCAGTGATCACACACAAAATAAGAATATTTCACCATTTATGCTCCACCTTTTTTTAGGAAGCAGTTATTACATGGCCTGCAGGCAACAGACTAATTTCTTAAAGGAGATGATAGCATAACAACAGTTATCAAAAGCAGCAAATAGACAATTAATGTACTATTTAGGACGTTTGCCCAAAGGCCATCTTCCAACGATCCTACACTCTTGTGTCTTTTTTTTGTCCCTTTAAATTTCCACTGAAGTAGAATTTCTGCCTGCTAGTCCCTCCAATCAGTCAAGTAGAAACAACATCTCCATGAAACTTGTATACAACCCTAAGATAATACTGCAGAAGAACTGGAAAAAAAACCAAAACCCCAAAAACAAACGCAAAACCCCAGCATTGACAGTCAATGTATTCACTCCCATTTCAAACAGAAGACTAAACAGAAACTAACAGAAAGCAAGTGGGAAAGGGGACAGGAAATAGGAGGAAAAGGCTGATCTCACTGCTGGAGCGCTACATGGAAATTACAGTGGTTTCCGAAAACCCGATAACTTGGCTAAACTAAAACTTCAGCGGGGAAGGATCACAGTGGTGCTGGACGGCGCTAAAACAACGGGCATGACTCTCGGCGTTTCTGCAGCCTCTAAGGACAAATACCAAGCAGAGACCCTTGCAGTTACTGAACTAGTAACACTGAAACAAAAAGGATCCACTTTCTTGATTTGGCTGTAGTAACAGCAGGACAGCAGCACAAATGTGGAAGTGTAGAATGACAGCTAACATAAGAGCAAGACAATGAAGAAGTATTCAAAGTATAAGCTTTTGTGCATCCTTTTCAAAAAAATCTCAACTAATTGTAGTTTTGCTGCTTTACTGTTCAACAACAATTGGCGAGCTTTGCAGTGATTTATTCCTGCCACACTAACACATCCAGGTTCTGCTTTGAAATACATTCAGAAATACGTGTACTTAAAAAAAAAACACAAAACAAAAAAATCCAAAACCCCCACACTTTAGACCAAGACCTGCGTTAACTTTAAGAATAAAGCTAATTGTGTCTCCAACTCTGGAAGCACCTGAGGCTGCAGTGCTTTTACAGTGAGAGAGACAGAGGACGTGTAAAGAGAGATGCGAAGGCTTCCACCCTCCCTATGGCTACCCACAACCCAAATCAGGTACAGTCAGAGCAAACGAGAAGGGAATGGTTTTGCTTTGTCTTTCCTTTACTTTAATTAGTTCTAACTAACACTAAGTCTTCCTTCCCCCTCCAGGATTTTTCCTTCTTTTTAATTTGTTTTTTTGAGACATCTATGTTAGCTTATGGCAAGGTGCTACTTAGACATGTAATACAGACATGCCAGGGAACACACGAGGCTAAAAGAATGTTAACTTTATTTAGGAACATGTGATTTGTGTTTATGCACATGCTAGTAAACAAAGAGAAAAATAACTGTTTTCAAGAAAGAAAACCCCATCTGAATTAGATCAAATACTCTAAACGTGGTTTACATAAATGCATGACGTTAACTACTGGGCCAGTTAAACTCACCCAAACTCCCAATGAGAGGCAGTCGTGTCCAAAAAGGAACACGAACCAGTCGTTGATAGAATTACGGATGTCAGATTTAGACTTAGTGTTTTTAGACCTACATACGAAAAGTTTTCAATTTTAAGTTGATTGTATACCATTCCACGAGCATCAGAGGCTGTATTCTTCACAGAACACACACCCAGAGTTCATGAATTTCTAGATTAAGTTATCCTAACAGCTTATCAAGTGATCAGATCCAATGATCCAGGGCTAGTGTAATGCCTCACACTATTCTAGTGAAGGAAAAGCAGTTATACTTAAAGATGAAAAATAAAAAATGCCACATAGTAATTTTTATCCTCTAGGGACTACTTTGAAATGCGTAGTTACAGATAGTGTTCGACCCAAGTGGCAAATCAAGATCTAGACCATTACCAGCCAAATATTTCCTTGTGTTACTTATTTCTGTTTTAGCAGCAGAACGACAGTGTCTTCAAACCTGAAGAAAAATGCTGCCCCTTTTCCAAATGGAAATTCAAAGTGGCAGTATCCTAAAGAAAAGCTTAGCCTTTGGGAAATTAAAGCAGCATCCAGCCCTGAAGTCACCCAGATCCAAAAATGTACTGCAGGCAGAGGTTAAGAAAAATGACAGGGATTTTACCCTTTACAAATGCACCAGGCTCTAACCTTGTGCCAAAATTTGTACGCTGGGTTTTACGTATTTTCATTTGCAGACAAACTATTAAACTAAACTGCTTCATCTGATAAAGTGGAAAGGTCAAATGTAGAACTTTAGAATACCACTTTGTGTAGCAACGATATTTAAATTCACAGCAATCTATTAAAGACATCTATGCACTCAGAGGGGCCCAAACAATATCACTTCAATTATACAGTTTCAGGAACAAATACCCAAGTCTTTAAGGACATGAAAAGGAAGCATTTAGCCGCACAGAACTGTCCTCAAAACGTGTGGGACATGTTGGTTTTGGCATTTGTTTGAACCCGCAAGTCAAAAGTAAGAAACAGTACCAAGTTTAACAACAATAATGGTTTCTCAGTGGTTTTTGATAACATTTTCAAAAACCATGTTCAGTTGTGCAAACCTTGAACCTACGTGATCTAAAAACGATTGTACGTTACCTGTACAACACAAAGTCATTCAGGAAATAGTCTAGCGTATCCAATATGAAATACAATGCATTACTAGGCACAAACACCAATATTCACATTAGATAGAACTGTGCAAATGATGGCATTACTCAGTTTCTACTATGCTGAATCAAATACATTGTATTTACAACATAACTATGTTTTACTGGAAAATCTATTAAGTTGATGTTTGGAAAATTAATCCAAGGCTGCATTAAGTGCAGCACGCAGCAAAAAGTGCGAGATTGTGTTTTTACATACTGCTTTTGATGTTCCACTCAGTGGCTCAGTTTGACTTCTAGAAGAAGAAATAAAGGTGATCAGAACTTCAAATAAAGCACTTGTACCAAAAACATAAAGCACTGAAAACAGATTATAAAACCTGAACATCAAAACTTCATGTTCTGATAGTCTAGTGAATGTGGACATTTATTCATATACATAAACTGTTCTCTCTTGGTACATTCAGTGCAACTAAAAAAACCCCCCAGAATCCCATTTCTACTTTGTCACAAATTACTCTAAGGCTTACAGATATAGAACACAACAGTGCAAGGGGAAGTCCTCAGATATTTTGTCGCTGCTACGTAAGTATCAAAACCAGGAAGTCTGTACTACAGTTTTGTGTTCGTAAATAATCAACCATCAAAATACGAAGGTAACTTTAGCCAATCTGTGTATCGCTAGTATTACAAATAGGTACCAGAGAGAGTCCTTTAGTTTCTAAGAAAGGACAGTGATAGTCTAGACACTTCCAAGTGCACATTTACCTCAGTGAAGAAAATCAGTCATCTGACAAATAACAACAATGTCAGCAGCATCGTCTTTAGAACAGTGTTTCTCTGTGGAAGCCCAAGCACTGTGTTCAGATATCTTAGCCATGAAAGTGCCAAAACACTCAATGTGTTACATATGCGATATTGACTAAAAATAGGAGTAGAAATGTCACCTGAAAGCAGGTCCTAGGCCTTTGTGCGATTTAGGAGACCTGTGACAAAAAAAAAAGGTCTTGGTTGCCAGAATTTGCTTCAAGATAATCTTGAAAATGCTACAATATTTTAGGAAATATTTATTAAATTTGAAAACTTGCTGAGATTCCACAGACTCATTGATCTGTATCTGCACGCTACTCATCATGAATCAGCCATGCAACCATTGATGTCGTTAACAAACAATTCACACATCATCCAAAGTGTCCCATGAGCAGAGGCAATTCAAAGGCTGCTGTGCAATTGATGTACAAATAGAAAGGCGCGTGCTCCCTGCCACTGCTAGAACACCACCAGGCCCGCAATGACAGCCACGTACCTCCTGAAGTGGAGGAAGTACAAGGACATCCTTTAGATTACCACAGCACGGTTTCTTCATACATTTACCTTCAAGAGCGTACTAAAAGGAGAGTAACGCATTTTTGAAGGCCTCTCCACCATTACAGCATACATTCATCATTCCCAAACATTCACCACTCTACCAGTTGTTTCTGCAATGTTCACAGCTGAAAGACTAGAAGGCTAATCTGCCTGGTTGATTTTCAACGCTAGAACAGCAGTGCCATTCCTTCCTTATCCCCTTATACATACAGGTATGTATTTGACCTTTGATGCTAGCAGCATCTATCCTCTCATTTTAGGGCAGCATTACAATACCAGGAGAGGGTGCCTGAAACAGAGGATGCACTGAGAAGACAGCACTAAGCAGACGTGTTTAAATTAAGCCCCAAAACAAGGCCATGTTTATAAGCACAGTGCTGCGGTGTCCAGAATTACTAGAGAGTGCCTGAAAACACTGCAACAACTCCTGCAGGAATACGCCCAAAGTTGAGATGCAGAGCCACATCAATTCAGGGTTTTTTGCTTGCAGATGCCTCGTGGGTACCGGGAGGCTGCTGTACTCTTTGTTCGAGACACAGTGGAACTCATCCGTCTACTTGATTTATTGAGAACCAACATTAGAAAGACATGGCAAAACCACAAGCTAATAATACCTACTAATTGTGGTGGAGAGGCCTATCTTTAAGGCGGCTGGAAAACATGACCGTTCAAACAATGCTAATGTAGCTGATATAGAACTGGGCTGTATGAATACATAAATGACAGCAAGAATCCTCTAGTCAGCATTGCATTGGAATAGCTGCAATTTTAATCCATACACCTGATTCTCTGTCCTCCATAAATCTTAGGAATACAGAACTAAAACCCGGAGCACAGATACCAGCTTAGGGTAAAAACAGACGTAGCAAGATAACTAGTAACATTTGGTAACGTGCTAAACTGCTTACTGAGTTTCAAGTTTGGAAAGGATTAACTATTCCTTCATCGTACTTGCACAAAAGGCAATACACGTTAGGATATTGTTCTTTTTCTCTTGCCTGAAACGGACATTGTCTTGAGGAAACTCATAGGAATCGCTTACGAATGGAACTTCTTGTTTGCATCGTTCGCCAACTGGTAAACCTTGGTCTTTCCTCTATAGCTAGTATGCAAAAAACCCAGATTTGGGGCATAAGAATACCTGCCATATCCCCCCCAAATGCCAGAAATAGTCAAACACTGAGAATCAGACTCTTCTGAGACGGGAACAAATTACGCGTTTACGCTCCAATGCGTATCTGTCTTTACTATAAAAGCCATAAAGGCAAACACATATAATAAGGAATCTCTGCACGTAGAGGAAACAGGATCTACAACTTGGGTCTCAGAACAATCAACCCCAAGAACAAACCCAATAGAATAATCTTAAAAGTTACCATGGTTGGAGTTCGAACCCCATGTCCCAGCAGGCCTAAAAATGTAAGTCCACTTTGGGACAGATACATTAAAATCTACCCCATGCCACCAAAAATTAACAGCAGCTTTAACAAGAAAGAACGCCTCTGTAAACTAATATCCATAAAAAAAGTTAACACACTGAAACCCCTAACAAGGAATACAATGCTTTATGGATACTTACATAACATCTGTTTTGCTGGTAGCTTTAACTCCTCCAACAGGGATTCTTCTAACAATTACCGATGAGTTCTTAGGAATCAGGGCATTCTCATCTGTGTATTCTGAAAACAACATAAATACAGAGAAAAACATCAGTCAATTCGTAAGAATGCATGTTCATATGTAATTACGTAGCACTGCGCAGAATCCCTTTACAGATATAAAAGCAACATTTTATATGTAACATCACGCTTTTAGCGTCTCAACACACTCACAGTATATTTCAAGAAATCTTCGGGTTTGAGAATCAAACACAAGCAGCAAAATCTTTTTCCTTTTTTTAAAACAGTTTGAATGCCAACAGCAAAATGGACTCAAAGGTCACTCAAGGAGAGTCTGCTAATGCACGAGGTTCTTTCCTGACCTAGCTTAAAGTTGCTTCTGCTTCCATTAGGCTACAAAACCGACAGATCTTTGGAGAAAAACAAACCACAGCAGAGTCCCACCTGCCTAAACCAGATTCTGAAGTCTGACTAGCTTGCCCTGCAACAAAACAGGCATTAGCTAAAGCACGAGAACTCTGCGCCATGGCTTTCATAGCTGTTAACTAAAAACCCGTCACCTGCGCTGCCCGTGCTCAAGGCTGACAGAGCACAGAAGAGAGCCTGCGCCTCTGCCTATTTCTTGGAGCTTAGTCCATCAACAGCCACGCTTCTCAGCTGCTCAGGGCTTTACGTTTAAATGGAAACAGAACTGGCAGTGCTAGAATTTGGATCACAGACATTTTGGGGTTTTTTTGAGCTTGCTTTCACAAGTAGGGCAGAATTGGCTCAAACTCAAGTGGTACCTCCCCTCTTAAGCTAATCATCTCGTTTGAATTAACCAAAGGGACGTGAACTCTTTCGATTCCCTTTTTGCAGAGCAGAGAGACCCAAACGAAATCACTTAGGAAGCCAGCCTTGAAAAGCCTTTCAGGAACAGCGTGTGCCTGAAGCTCTCCATGCTTTGCCGTGGCTTACACCCTGTTAGTCTTCTGAAGAGGAGGAAAGCCTTCTGACCTTTTACATAAGGCCCAAACAAAAAAAAACAACTACCTGAGACACTTGGACGGAGTAAGCTTAAAATGCAAAGATCTCTCCATGAGAATGCTTTTTCTATTGTACTTACACAAGCTGGATATGACTAAATATTTTAAAGCACTATCAGCAGGCATCCCCTGTAATCTGCCTACAGTTTTAGATATTCAAAGCCCTTACCTTTGCAGAGCGAATCAGAACAATGGTCTGAAAACCAAAGATGCTGTATACCTCGCCAAGCCCTGTCAGGGTGCTTTTGCTCAGTGATCACACACAAAATAGGAATATTTCACCATTTATGCTCCACCTTTCAGTATATTATTCCTACGGGCAGGAACCTTTCTTAGACCAACACATACCTCCCAGAAGATATTATTTCAACCATGAAATGAAAATTTTACTTCGATTTCCAGATGACAGAATGCTTCTTCAGAAAACTGAGAAATCATTTTGCTGAAACTCACTCCTGCTCTTCCCCCCTAGGAACAGCGAGCTTCCTCTGGACTTCAGAGCAGTTTCACATTGTAGGAGAAAGGACTACCAATGATGAGAACAGAAGCTTTTACAGAAGTCATATCCTGAAACCGACCCCTAGAGCTCTTCTCAAAAGGGAAATCTCACCACTGCACAGCCACCTGCCAAGAAAGGCCTCACTGGGACTTTTTCATGGAGAAGGAGCTCAACCAGTGCTGAGGCCCAGACACACGACTGGGAGATCCCGCCAGCTGCAGCTCCTAGAAGCCCGAAGCAGCTGTTCCTACCTGCTGAACGGAGTCACACAGAGTATTCTTGCTGGTCCAGATCACAAACCACTGGATTAAGGCCAGTTCAGAGTCCCAGTGTTGGTTTTCTTTTTTCTGTATTTTGCCTGATAAGCAGAAGAGCGCATTCTCCAAGTGTTTGGGGTCAGAATGTTACAGGGCAGGAAAGAGTACTCAAGGAACCGGAGGTCTGGAGTTCACGGTTCTTCCACAATATTGTGAGGTCAAGAAATTCAGATCAAATTAAAAGGAGGCAAGTTTAAATGCATCATTCTTGATTATAGGCTTTTTGAAGGGAATTCTGCCTTTGTAGAGCATGCCTCTATAGTAGGCATGGAAGAGGACCCCTCTCCCCTCCCCCGCCTTTTAAAATAGGTCCCAACCATCCATTTTGCCTTCCCGGCATCTTAAAAAGAGTCCACCGTATCATTTTGCTCCACTGATACTCAAAATCCTGTTTACTTTTGGCTTCTATTCGCATTGCTTCTGTCACTAGATTTCCATTATGAAAAGTAACAGTTACTGAACTGTAAAAGGTTAGAGGACGTGGAAAAATCTGAACAAGCAGGCCATCTTCACTCAAGGTTCACTTTGTTCTTTCCAAGATCATTTCAACATTTAGTCAGGACTCCCGCACAGACCAAGTTATAAAAAACCAATACTGTCTGTCCACATGTAAGAATTCCAAACATCCCATTTAGGCAGAATATCCGGGTCTAGTTTTTTCCTTTATCTTCTGAAGGTTTGTTTAAGCATCTACACATGATTAATAAAAAACTGAAATTCACGGTTATGCATATAACCCAAAAATACGGCATAGATATATATTACACGGAAAGGTATTCTCTAGCTTTGCTCCGCAAGCCACTGGGGGATTTTTGCCTTTTCACATGGAAGAACACCCTTACGAACGCTTCAATAAGCATAATATACCAAGTTTAAAATTTTATACTCGTTTTACAAAGGTCAAAGTGCAACACAACCTACCTAGAGGAGGATCTTGTCACTTGTTAAAGAAGAGTGATGGTCTTTAAAGTATGAAAGATACTCCTTCTCTAACTTCACCTTTAGGAACACCACATTTAACAGAAGCCAGTGAAGCAGATGCTTTTTCTTCACTGGCTTCCCATTACGTATGAAAACAAAGCAACACACTTTGTAAAACTGCTATTATGTATATTAGAGTAACACTTTATGGGGTAACATATTTGTAAGCATAAATTTTTCTTCTAAAACTTTGCTTTCTGTTCCTCACCTGCTATAACAGAATCCACGTGTTTGGCCTATTTCAAAACATTTTTTCTTCTGGTGATGATAATTGGGCTCCATCCCAGTTTATTATCATCCACCATTCTGGTTTTAAGGCTCTGTTTTGCACAGACCCAACTATCACAGTAGAGACGTCAGCCAGCTGGCCATTCAGCCTGCTAGCATCTGTGAAGCTGAAAGTACATTAGCCACTGAAGACAAAATTCAGAGACCCTTCTGCAGCAAAGCCCTTAAAGCAAATAAAACAGTTTTCAAAAGCTCTTGACAATTTTGTTCAATACTACATGAAAAATTCAAGACTTCTGAAACGTAGCTCTACCTACTTATGTCATGCAATCCAATGGCATCCCTAAGACCCCTAACATTGCGCTGTTAAGGCTCTTCACAGACATTCTCCTGAAAATAGTTGAAGTATCTGTAGATAAACAGCAAGCTTTAGGTCCAACCACTTTAAAGGCGAGGGCCGAAGTTACAGTTACCGCAGCATACGTATTATTCTGTTTAAGTTTTAACACATGAAACAGGAAGAGGAAAAAAAACACTAGTACACATTTTAAAGGAAAGCCTGTTGTAAGAGTGTCACAGAACCACAGGGAAAAAAAAAAAAAAAATGTAATGTGTAAGGAGTGAAAACGCTTTACAAGTCTCTTTATTTCTGAAAAGTCACATCCCAAAGTCTTTAATCACATTCAAACTTATCGAGATGGCAGATTACCAAACTGAAATATCCTACTAAGTAATACGAAACCATTATCATCTCTGAGAATCAAGCACCATTTGTTAGATTTAAAAGAATTTATGACTTCTCTAAGAACATTTCTTACGCATATCCACCATAAATGTTCTGCCATCAAATCCTGATACGGTTAACATGTAGTAGAGGAAAAAAAACCACCGTTAGAAACGAATGATGAAATGATGCTCAATAGCATCTGAATGACCATGTCTTTGGTGTGGAAAAGAAGTTTATTAACAAGAAATTCCAAAGTATAATTTAGATACGGAGAACACTCATGTGCAAGATGGCTTTAAAGGGTCTGCATAGATTATAACTCACAGATACGCTCCTGATCCACAATGCTGCTAGTGAGCAGTTTTTGCAACAGCCACAAAACCAGTTTTCCAATGCAGTGGAGTAAAACAAGCTGAAGACAAAATTAAGTCACCAAACCCACTTTTTTCCTTCAAATTAGCCATCTGTTCTATTTCTATCACTTCCAGCTTTCTCCGCCGGATTTCAAAGAAATCTGGCAAGTTCGTTATCGTAAGATATCCTCCCACATTTCTTTCTCATTTTACCTAGAAGAATTCCAGGAAACCAAAGCTTTTGTAAGCACTGTATGTCACACATCAGCCACGTACTCTTCTACGCCTAGCTCCATGTCTAAAACACAGGTCTGAAGGTAGTTGTCAGAACAGCAACTACAGAAGAACAGCTCTGTGAGGGCCCCAACACAAGTCACAGCTACCGATGGTGGCCGAATCGCATTATGGCTTCCCACCCCACGTAATGCCCAGCGCCGCTTGCCCTCCCGGTCCCGCTGCACGCTGGCGGGATGGGCCCCAGCCTGGCTCACGCTACGTGGGTGTTGTGGTTTAATCCCAGCTGGCAACTGAGCACCACACAGCCACTCGCTCACTCTCCCCCACAGTGGGATGGGGGAGAGAATCAGAAGAGTAAAAGTGAAAAAAAACCCTCGTGGGCAGAGATAAGAACAGTTTAATAATTGAAATAAAATTAAAATAAAATAGTAATAATAATGATGATGATGATGATGATGATGATGATGATGATAAAAGAATATACAAAGCAAGTGATGCATGTTGCAGTTGCTCACCATCCGCCGACCGATGCCCAGCCAGTCCCTGAGCAGCAGCCCCTCAGCTTTCCCCTTCGGCCAGTTTGGGTCAGCTGTCCTGGCTGTGCCCCCTCCCAGCTTCTCGTGCATCTCCAGCCTTCTCAGTTGGTAGAGCATGAGAAGCTGAAAAGTCCTTGACTTGGTGGAAGCACTACTGAGCAACAGCTAAAACATGAGTGTGTTATCAACATTATTCTCACACTAAATCCCAAACACAGCACTATACCAGCTACTAGGAAGAAAATTAACTCTATCCCAGCCGAAACTAGGACAGCGGGGACAACCACAAAGAGGAGAGCGCGGCTCCCACAGGCTGTGGCCACAGTGGGGTGGTCTGTGACGCCGCCAGCTGGGTTGTCCCCGAGGCTCCGCACCCGCCGCCCCCACGCACCTTCTTTGATCTGGGCGTTGGTGATCTGCAGGTCACAGTTGGCCACCTTCAGCTTCTCGTGGCCCACGATCTGGTGCTTGAGGTCGCACAGGGAGATGTGGAGGCCATTGAAGGTGATGGTATCATAGTTCAGGTTGGAGGCGAACTTGTAGTGGATGGACGACATGGTTGGGGTCAGGCGGTGCCTGCTCCGCGATGGCTTCTATCGTGGCAAATGGCGGCGTGGCCTCCGTGCCGGGTTAGGGGGCTTGGGCAAGCAGCATGGGCTGAGCCAAGCGGGCTGCCGGTGCCCAGAGGCCGCGGCGCTCCACCATGGCCAGGCCCCGGGGCCTCAGGCAGAGTCGGCTGGCAGAGGCCTCAGGACTCCATCGCGGTGGCGCTGCGAGGCCCCGGCCGCTGCCCCGCAACAACTCCGGCCCGTGGCCCTCAGCGATTGAGCTGGGCTGCAGCAGTGGCGCCCGCCCGGCTCCTCCTCGCAGCCCGGGTGGGCGGGTGGACGACGGGGAGAGGCCCCCGCGGCCCCGGCTCGGCCTCCGCTCGCTCTCCCGCGCACAGCGCTGCCAGGCCTGGCCCCTGGCTATGGCGACTGGGGCGCCCCTGCCTCAGCTCTCCGCCGAGGGGTTTACCAGCCGACGACCGCACGGGCCACCGTGAGCGTGTCACTGCGCACGCGCAACGGCACAGCGCGCCCACCCCTCCCGCGCCTCACGTGACCCAGCACGTTACGATAAAAGGCCCGCGTCACGTGGGTGTGGTGGCCCCACCCCCTTCGTCCTAACGCCAAACGCCCTCTAGGGGAGAGCCGTTACCGGTCGGCGTCACTGCCTGTCAGCCCCGGGCCTGTCACCGCCCCGGGCTGCTGGTGTCCTTGCTGTCCCCTGGCCTGTCACTGCCCCATGTCCTGCCACCCCCCAGGCCTCTCACTGCCCGGTGTCCTGTCACACCCCCAGCTCTGTGGTGTCCCTCCTGTCACCTCCCAGGCCTGTGGTGTCCCTCCTGTCACCCCCTGGGGCCCATCACCACCCGATGTCCCGTCACCCCCCAGGCCTGTCACTGCCTGGTGTCCCTCCTGTCACCCCCCAGGCTGTCACCACCCGGTGTCCTTCCACCCCCCAGGCCTGTCCCTGCCTGGTGTCCCTCCTGTCACCCCCCAGGCTGTCACCACCTGGTGTCCCTCCTGTCACCCCCCAGGATGTCACCACCCGGTGTCCTGTCACCCCCCAGGCCTGTCCTGCCTGGTGTCCCTCCTGTCACCCCCCCTGTCACCCCCCAGGCTGTCACCACCTGGTGTCCTGCCACCTCCCAGGGCTGTCACTGCCCGGTGTCCCTCCTGTCACCCCCCAGGCTGTCACCACCTGGTGTCCTGCCACCCCCCAGGCCTGTCCCTGCCTGGTGTCCCTCCTGTCACCCCCCCGGGCTGTCACCGCCTGGTGTCCTGCCACCCCCCAGGCTGTCACTGCCTGGTGTCCCTCCTGTCACCCCCCAGCCTGTCACTGCCTGGTGTCCCTCCTGTCACCCCCCAGGCTGTCACCGCCCGGTGTCCTGCCACCCCCCAGGCCTGTTCCTGCCTGGTGTCCCTCCTGTCACCCCCCAGGCTGCCACCACCCGGTGTCCCTCCTGTCACCCCCCAGGCTGTCACCACCTGGTGTCCCTCCTGTCACCCCCCAGGCTGTCACCACCTGGTGTCCCTCCTGTCACCCCCCAGGATGTCACCACCTGGTGTCCGTCCTGTCACCCCCCAGGCTGTCACTGCCCGGTGTCCCTCCTGTCACCCCCCAGGCTGTCACCACCTGGTGTCCTGCCACCTCCCAGGGCTGTCACTGCCCGGTGTCCCTCCTGTCACCCCCCAGGCTGTCACCACCTGGTGTCCTGCCACCTCCCAGGGCTGTCACTGCCCGGTGTCCCTCCTGTCACCCCCCAGGCTGTCACCACCCAGTGTTCCTCCTGTCAGCCCCCAGGCTGTCACCACCTGGTGTCCCTCCTGTCACCCCCCAGGCTGTCCCTGCCTGGTGTCCCTCCTGTCACCCCCCAGGCTGTCACCGCCTGGTGTCCTGTCACCCCCCAGGCCTGTCACTGCCTGGTGTCCCTCCTGTCACCCCCCGGGCCCATCACCGCCTGGTGTCCTGTCACCCCCCAGGCCTGTCACTGCCTGGTGTCCCTCCTGTCACCCCCCAGGCTGTCACCAGCTGGTGTCCC
>JAJKFH010004122.1:0-2500 GCA_023333565.1 Puffinus mauretanicus
ACTTACCGTGTCAAGGGCTGTGAAGGTTTCTCCTCCCGTTCATTCTCAGCATCCTCCCAGCCCAGACTGCCTCTAACCTGCCTCTGCCTCGCTCCTCTCCCCTCGGTGCCTGCAGGCAGTGCCCTCAGCCCTGCTGCGCTTTGCAGAGGAGCTGCTCCTGGGCAGAGCTGTCTCTCTGCAGCACTGCCCCCTTGCCAGGAGCTCCCTCCTTCCAGGAGCCCAGCCCAGCTCAGCAGCAGAGGACCAGCCCAAGGCAGCACTTGCTCTGCCCCTCGCGGCTCCCTCGAGGGGTCCCTGGGGCTCCAGGGGAACCTGCTGGGAAACAGCCTGAACTCATCCCTGATCTTCCCTCCCTCAGCGGCGCAGACACACTTACTTCTCCTCTCAGGAAAAGGCTTGGGCATGAGAATCCCCTTTCTTTGTCCCAGCGTTAGACAGGACTCCCAGGAAGGGGACAAGCAAAGACCTAATTTCTCCAAGCTGGGGGATATCCTCACGTGAATGAAATAGGCATTTCAGTGTGGCTTTGTAGTCCTAGGGCTGGAAAGACATTCAGCTCTCTGTTGTCCACGCCATGTCTCTGCTCTGAAGCAAAGCCTTTGCACACAGGGGGTCTTGGGCGCTTGGGACCAGGTTTCCTGAGGGCAGGGATGAGCTTGCCTGCTTCCACAGCTGCAGTGCTTCAGCCCAAACGTGCAGCAATGGCCTCAGCCAGGGCCACAGGCAGGAAGAGCTGGAGCTGCTCCTGAGGAGACAGAGCTCTCACATGGTTGCAGAGCTCAGGACAGCTGCTCTTCAAGGACAGCACCCTCCAAGCTCAGCAAGGCTCCAGGTCGAAACTCCCTCTGAACTTGAAAGGCCATTGCAGGGCACCATCAGGAGCGTTCACTACTTCAGGAACAGTTAAAGAAGAAACAAAGATGCTGTGTGGCCACTGCTGAATGTGGTGAGAGCAGGAGCAGATAGATCTGAGCTTCTCGGTGTCCTCTTTGCCTCAGTCTTCCCCAGCAAGGTCTGCCAGGCCTCTGGGACTCAGGGCAGGACTCTGGAGGAGATCAAGCAGTGGTGCATGGGGATCAAGTCAGGGATCACTTGAGCCAACGCAATCCTTACCAGTCTAGGGGACAGGAGGGGCGGCATCCCAGGGAGCTGAGAGAGCAGCCCAAGGTCACAGTGAAGCCACTCTCCAGCATCTTTCAAAGGTGGTGGTGTCTGTGGGGATTCCCTGATGACTCGCAGCACCCAAACCTTGCACGCAACTTTCAAAACTGCCCCAAGGATGTGCAGAGGAGTGGAAGGCTGTGCCCCAGATCGTGTTCCCTCAGATCCCATTTCTGGGGGTCTGAAAGAGAAGGTGACTGGATTTACTGGATTTAGCTTGTCTCTCGCCATCCTCTTTGCTTTCTGTGATGAAAGGACAGGACTGCTGGACACAGGGAGACCAGTGGTTGTCTTTTAACCTGGAAGTCAGTGAAGATTTCAACGTCGCCCCCCACAATATTCTTGTGCCCAAGCTCGGATATTATGGTCTGCATGGGTGGATAAGTAGATGGGTAAATAACCAGATGGATGGTCTGGCTCAGAGGGACGTGATCAATGCGTGGTACTCTGCCTGCAGGCATCGAGCTCGTAGGGTCCTGCAAGGGTCTGTCCTGCCACCTGCCCTCTTTAACGTGTTTTTAATGACCTGGAGGAGATGAGCGAGTGCTTTTTCATAGAATTTGTAGATGGACACCATATTGAGGAGAGCAGACTCTGCACTGGAGGGCAGGCCTGCCATCCCAAAGGACAAAGACAGGCCAGAGGGATTCGCAAAAAGTAACATCATGATGTCCAGTAAACCCAAATTTGCAAGTCCTGCCCTGAGGTGCACTAATCCCGTGCAATGACAGAGGCCAGGTGCTGTGTGGCTGGGTAGCAGCTCTGCGGGAAAGGCTCTGGTGGTCCTTGGAGTTCATTAGGCAAAACAGGAGCCATCACCAAAGAAGGCCAACAGCATCCTTTGCTTCTCTCTTCATTCCTTGAAATTACAAGTGCTTCTCTTTTCTTATCCTAATACCCTCCAAAAAGAACAGCCTACGCTCTTAAACCTTTCCCCATTGGCCATGAATTTCTTGTTTCATTCCCTCTTTTGGTATTTCTGAGATGGTTGCTGTGGTAGTTTTCAACCTTGGGTAGCAATTCCATTAAGCACATCATTCTCTTTCAGTCCTTGGTGTGTCCTGCAATTCCCCATATTGTTATCTTGTTTGAGACACTGGCCCACAAACCTTAACTGCTGACGTGTTGGAGTTTCAGTCCAGAGGGACCTTGACACACATGGGGACTTGGCCAGCAGAAACCTCCTGAAGTTTTAAAGACGGAGGGGGCAAGGTCTGCACTGGGTCAGAAGAACCTCGTGCATCAGGACAGCCTGGGACCTGACTGGCTGAGGATTGTTCTGAGGAGAAGGGCATGGGAGTTCTGATGGATGCCATAGGAGCCCATGGGTTTCCCATCT
>JAJKFH010004122.1:7500-24546 GCA_023333565.1 Puffinus mauretanicus
TACAAATGGGTTCTGCCCCTTTAGAGCTTGATGGCATCAGGGTGCACTGTGCACCGGTGTCTACGAGAGCCTTATACTCCTGTGGCTCTGATGTGCCAGGCCATCGAATCCACACAGTCCAGTAAACCCGGTTGTCCCTTTCCTCCACCTGGCCGGAGGCAGGGCCCCTCTAGTTCTGGTCATAGTATCCGCTTCTCACTTCTTGCAAACGCGAGTCAAGAATTTCTTCAATACAATTACAATCCAAAGATCAGCCTTTCTACTCTGTCTGGGGAACTGTTCCCTGGAAACTGGACCATCGTGAGACAGGTTTTTCCTGAAAACTGGAGCAGCATGTTTCCTGGGAGAACCCCCTTGTGTCATTGTTTTTCCTTGCAACTCACGTACCCGTGCCTCTAGGGTCAAGGTAGATTTTCCATCCCACTGCCTCATGTCCTCTCCGTGGTCACGCCGGTGAAACCACAGGGTGCCCCGAGGTGTGTACCTTCTATATCCTCTCTCTTGAGCAGAAGAACGCTGACTCCTAATGGCTGAGATACTGGTCCGTACAGGTGGAGAATAGGACATATCCTCTTTGAGTTGCTGGACCTCCCGGGACAGTTTCTCCACAGCCAGCACAAGGGAGGAGAAGAGAGTTTCTTTGTATTCCCGGAGTCTGCCAGCCACGTCATCCACCCTTGGTGCTTCTTCCTCTTTCCAGCACAGTACAATTCGCACACTATGCTGGTGCGCTCCGTACCAACTTGCGCCACATGGTTCGTGTGCACTGGACTTCATCTGGATCTTTGGGTACTTGCTCATTGTCCAGGTCACTATAAACCACCTCCAGCACACCTAATTCTCTCAGGTACTGGATACCTCTCTGCACAGTGGTCCATTTGCCTGGGCGATATATAACATCTTCCTTGAAGGGATACCTTTCCTTCACGCCTGACAGCAGTCGCCTCCAGAGGCTGAGGGCTTGTGCCCCTTTTTCAATCGCTTTGTCAATGCCCCCTTCCCTAGCAAGGGATCCCAGCTGTTTGGCTTCCTTCCCCTCTAATTCCAGGCTACCGGCCCCATTATCTCTCTGTCTAAAACTGTTCTTGAACGGAAATCCCTTGTGAAAGCTGGACCACGTTAGATGCTGCTTGGACGTAGCATACAGCTGGGGAGAGAGGTTTAAAGTTTATTAAATTGTGTCATGTTTAACTTTTGTTTGTTGGCAATGAAGAGAAACCTTTCTGTGCCCTTGGGCAGCCCAGTTCTCTAAGGAAAGCAGGGGGGAGCTGGTGTAAAGGAGCTGTAACAGCCAGCTGCAGTGGAGAAGTCTGGTGTGAGGAAAAGTGATGCAAGTCCCAGGTGGCCGATGAGGGCATGGGTGGGCTTGGGGAGGTGAGGAGCAAGGTTGTCCATACAGACCTCAAGGGACTGCTTTTCCTTCCTTTCCAGACCTCCCTAGGAGACAGCTTGGATCTATAGCCCTTCTTCAGGAGGTTGAAAAATGAGACAAAGTAGCCTCAAGAAGCAGAACTGATTTTTTATTAAGTACTCACTGAACTCTTCCTCTTAACCTCCCTCACTGAAACATCTCCAATCAGCTGTACAGGACATGAAGACTTGAACAAAAGTGTAGGAACAGCAAGGCACATGAGGGCTTTCTGCATTGTAATGAGCCCCAGGGTGCCTTTGGTGCTGAGTCCATGAACCTGAGATGCTGAGAGGAGATGACCTCTCCAGAAGTCAAAGTCAGAAGCAAAACCCAAAGTACCTTGAAGCATTAAGGCTCCTACTGAGGGTTATTACTGAGAAAGCCTCCCCGTGGGCTTGTTACAGCAGAAAATTGGCAGCAGTGCTGACGGGCAGGCAAAGGCAGAGTGCAAGTGGCTCTGATGCTTTGTCAAGACTTGATGTGTTTTTCCAGGCAAACACCAAGCCCTGACCCCCAGCCCTTGGGAAGGGAGATCGTGTCCCTCACGTGTGACTCTGGGCTCTTCCTGGGGCGGTGGGATGTGGGATGTGCGATGCCGAGTGAAGGACAATGGTATCGCACTGCTTGGCCTCTCTGCCAGGGTGCAAGGAGGCAAGGAGGCTCCGGTGGCATGAGGACAATGTGCCTCCTCACAGGCCTTGGTGGCAGAGGCATCAGCCATAGCCAAGGGGACCAAGGCCTCAGTTCTGTCAGGGACTTGCCAGCACCCTTGGCCACCTCTACCGCAGGCTGTCCTACACTGTCCCATGCCTATGCCTGTTTCTCTTCACGCTGTAGATACCCTGCTTCCCCCGCCACAGCATCTTCCTACCAGTACTGATGTCTCTCTGTCCTCACCGGCGACTGTTCCTTGAAACAGACTCTGTTCCTCATCCAGACTCCCTCTGGGTGACCTGTTGCACCACAGCACTACCCTTGGAGTGACGTTTCTTTCTTCCTCATGGCCAGTCTGCACCTCTCAAACTCCAGTTTTTGAGGGGTTTCCTTTCTCATGCTCTTTCCCAGGTGCCACCTCCTCTGAAAACAACTTTCAAGCTATCATGGCCTACATGATACTGCACTCCCCAGATCTTCCAATTCACTAGGCCAAAGAAGCCCAGGTCTCTCAGTCTCTCCCCACAAGGCCCCTAACCCCACCTTGCAGACCTCCACTGCATCATCTCCAGTTGCTCGCCATTCCTCCAGAATGGGGAGCCCCACACTGGGGCACACTATTCCAGATGTGGCCACACCAGTGCTGAGTCAAGACGGATGACAACTCCCCTCATCTGGGTGGCCACGCTCCTCCCAGTGCAGCCCAATATGCACATGGCTATATTCCTGTTTAGCACCACCGGCTGCTATGGCATCCCTTGTAATGCCCAGGCCCTTTTCTTTGAGGTTGCTCTTCAGCCAGTCAAGTCTGAGCCTGCCTCGATGAAATTGAGTTAAATGAAATTGCAAGCCAAGATAAGTGTTACCATGGTGACCATCCCAGAAACACCACATGAGGATACAAAGCAAGACAAACCATGTCTGATGAGGAAAGAGTAAACAGAGGTGGACAGTTTGCATGGAAGGGCATGAGCACGATCAAAGGGAAGACGTTGGGAGGGGCAAAAGAGGGCAAAAGAAAATGCAAGGTGAAGCCCTTCACCTGGCAAAAGAAAGACTGGAGTGGGACAAGAAAGCTGAGATTGATCTGACCATATTTACACCTGACCTACTTCCATGGTCATGGGGAAGTGGAGGGCTTTCCCTAAAATCATCAAGAGAAATGCCATAGTGCATGGAAACACAGAAACGTTCAGGCTGCAAGTGACCTCAGGAGGTTTCTAGTCCAACCTCCGGCTCACAGCAGGGTCACCTGTGGGGTCAAACCAGGTTGCACATGCGACGAGCGAGGGAAGACAAGCAGTCGACTCAATGTGAGTGATAAAGCAAGCTTCAACTTTATTGCAGGATCCTACATGTATTTATGCACTAAGTTCTACTTTATGCACACTTGTCACACAATTATTGGCTTAGCTCTACAAACTACATTACCATACACCTCCTACTTGGCTACTGTTACGTGGTCCAGGTGTCCATCCTGTTTTTCTTAGTGTTTTCTTCAAAGGTTGTTTTTCTGCACCGTGCAAGGTCAGTACGGCCTTCTTGTTCTCCTTTATCAGAATGACTCAGACTTTTCACACAGGCCTAGTCTGGGAAAGTTTCGCTGCGGCCTGATCTGAGAGTATTTCACTGCGGCCTAGTCTGGCTAACTTATGTCAAAATTGAATCGCAAGGCTCCTCCATGGAGCCGTGACCGCGTTCCCTCAGCCATTCTGCAACAGGTAGCTTCACCATGACAGGTTGGCCCATGTACATCCGTAGTGGGAACTGGTCCCTTTTGTGCCCAGTATAGGGTCGTCTCCTGTTAATGGTCCCGTACAAGAAAATGCTCGAATTTTGGTGTTTCCATAACTTCCCCAGCAGTTGTTAAAAATAAAGACTGCCTGTGGTAATCGTATGTCCCAGTTGTGGCGTGAGACACCGGCATGTCTTTTAATCAAAGCATTGGTTTGTTCAACTCTACCGTTAGCCTGAGGATAATATGGTGTATGGAACACCCATTTGATGCCTTCCCCTCGAGCCCAGTCTTGCACCTCTGTGGCTGTAAAATGTGACCCATTATCACTTTGAATGCACTGGGGAGTGGGTAAAATACTAAACCACTTTCTTAAAGCTTGGACCGTCTGATCTCCGGTGGCGGTGCTAACAGCTGTAGCCATAGTCAGTCCTGACACCACCTCTACTCCTACCAAGATCTATTTCTTCCCATGGGATGGCTGCAAAGGACTATACCCTTTCCCAGCCAAAAGCAGCACAGTCCCTTTGTGGACCTTGACATTGAAAGGGACCAGTTGTATCAGCTGCATGTTCACAAGGCCATGGGGCCTTTTGGGATTCATCCCAGAGTACTGGAGGAGCTAGGGGATGTCACGGCAGGACCCCTCTCGATCACCTACCAAAGGTCTGGGGAGCCTGGGGAGGTCCCCACTGACTGGCAGCTAGCCAACGTAATTCCAACGTACGCAAGAAGGGCGAGAGGGAAGACCCAGGAAACGACAGACCTGTTGGTCTGACCTCAGTACCTGGAAAAACCATGGAGAAGATCATAATATAAATTGCTGTGCTGGTTTTGTCTGGGATAGAGTTAATTTTCTTCAGAGTAGCTGGTGTGGGGCTGTGTTTTGGATTTGTGCTGGAAACAGTGTGGATAACACAGGGATGTTTTCTGCTTCTCACCCCATCTCACCAGCGATTGGGCTGGGGGTGTACAAGAAGGTCGAGGGGACATAGCGAGGACAGATGATCCCAACTGACCAAAGGGATATTGCATACCATATGACGTCATGCTCAGCAATAAAACTAGGGGGGAGGTTGGCGGGGGACCACTTGGATTGGTGGTGAGTAATTGTTTTCATTTGAATAATTTGTCCTTCTTGGGTTTTTTTTTGCTCTCTTTGTATTTTTTCTTTTCCTTACAATTGTTTATTATTGTTATTATTGTTGTTATTATGTTGTTCTTATATTGTTATTATGTCTTTTTAAAAATTATTAAACAATTTTTATCTCAATCCACAAGTTTTCTCACGTTTACACTTCTGATTCTCTCCCCCATCCTACCATGGGGAGAGGAGTGAGTGAGTGGCTGTGTGGGGCTCAGTTGCCGACTGGTGTTAAACCATGACGATTATTTTAAAAATAGTGGGAAGGGAATGCATGCCCTCAAGACTTCTCTGCTACTGAACGTAGAAAGGGAGAGTCCCAAGGGAAGAACCAACTGTTCCGCAGGAATTTTAGCAGCATCAGTGAAATCACTGGCTTTTAAAAATAAGCATAAATCTGTACAGAGAAATGGTTCAATGACATGAAAGGAGTATGGAATGGTTTAGTTTATTGTGCATTAGCACTGAGTATGATCAGTGGCTCAGCAAGAGCTCTGCACTGTTGAGAGAGAGGGCAGTTCTTGAAGTGCTGATCTCTTCTGATGCACAACATGCCAGTTGCAATGGTGTACGTTAGGTACAAAGAGAGGAAACCTGCTCCTAGGGAGATGACATAACTTACTGAAGGAGGAGAGGTGTTTATTCCAGATAAAGCAATACAGAGTTTTAGATATGGCTGTTATAAAATTTTCCTAAGCAACATCTGATTCTGACCTCCCCTGCAGCAAGATTTTAGAGGTTGTTTCTGTTTTCTTAGTGCCACTAGAAAAGAGTGACAGATATAGTTCAGTGCCATGGAGGGAATCTTCATAGCACTGGGGGTGTTTTTGTATAAAAATTGATATTTGCCAATTTGTTTGGATTTATGAAAGTCATATGGTTTAGTTTTCGGTAGTGCTGTGAGGAGCAGGGAGTTGGACTCCATGACCCTTATGGGTGCCTTCCAACTTGAGATATTCTAGGATTCTAGGATTGTGGGTGCTCTGGAAAGGCATTTAAAGGACAATGCAATCATCAGGCACAGTCAGCATGGGTTCACAAAGGGAAGGTCCTGTTTAACCAATCTGATACCCTTCTATGATAAGGTCACCTGCCTCGTGGATGAAGGGAAGGCGGTGGATGTAGTTTTGCTGGATGTCGGAAAGGCTTTTGATACCGTCCCTCACAGCATCCTTCTGGGCAAGTTGTGCAGCCGTGAGATGAGGGGGTTCCCGGAGCACTCACGGGTGAAGAACTGGCTGGACGGCAGGGCTCAAAGTGTCGCAGTGACCGGTGCTGCATCTGGCTGGCAGCTGGTCACCAGTGGTGTTCCTCAGGGCTCCATCCTGGGGCCAGTTCTATACATTTATCAATGTTCAATGTATTTCTCAATGATCTGGAGGCAGGAGTGGAATCCATTGTTAGCAAGTTTGCTGATGATCCCACACTGGGAGATGCTGTTGACTCTCTCGAGGGACGAGAGGCCTTGCAAGGGATCCCGCAAACATTTCTGAGCAAACACGATTATAACCAGTACAATGCCCAAAGGACACAAGTTGCCTGAGATCACTTGGAGAAACCTTGTGAAGAGAGATGGGCAGCTTATTGCTGCTGAAATAGTACTTCTAGAATGAGGTTCTTCAGGGCATTCTTGAGCTCCTGGTTCCTCATGCTGTAGATGAGGGGGTTGACTGCTGGAGGTACCACTGAGTACAGAACTGTCACAACCAGATCCAAGGATGGGGTGGAGATGGAGGGGGGCTTCAGATAGGAAAACATAGCAGTGCTGACAAACAGGGAGACCACGGCCAGGTGAGGGAGGCACGTGGAGAAGGCTTTGTGCCGTCCCTGCACAGAGGGGATCCTCAGCACAGCCCTGAAGATCTGCACATAGGACAGCACAATGAAAATAAAAAAACCAAAATGTAAAGAAAGACTAACCACAAGAAGCCCAACTTCCATGAGGTAGGTGTGTGAGCAGGAGAGCTTGAGGATCTGGGGAATTTCACAGAAGAACTGGTCCACAGCATTGCCCTTGCAGAGGGGCAGTGAAAATGTATTGGCAGTGTGCAGCAGAGCAGTGAGAAACCCACTGCCCCAGGCAGCTGCTGCCATGAGGACACAAGCTCTGCTGCCCAGGAGGGTCCCGTAGTGCAGGGGTTGGCAGATGGCAACATAGCGGTCATAGGCCATGATGGTGAGAATATAATACTCTGCCATTGCCAAGAAGGCAAAGAGAAACAGCTGGGCAGCACATCCTGAGTAGGAGATGGCCCTGGTGTCCCACAGGGAATTGGCCATGGATTTGGGAACAGTGGTGGAGATGCAGCCCAGGTCGAGGATGGAGAGGTTGAGGAGGAAGAAGTACATGGGGGTGTGGAGGCGGTGGTCGCAGGCTATGGCGGTGATGATGAGGCCGTTGCCCAGCAGGGCAGCCAGGTAGATGCCCAGGAAGAGCCAGAAGTGCAAGAGCTGCAGCTCCCGCGTGTCTGCGAAGGCCAGGAGGAGGAAGTGGGTGATGGAGCTGGTGTTGGACATCTGCTGCCTCTGGGCATGGGGGACTGTCCAAGAGGGAAAAGACAGTGACAAGTTAGGAGAGACTTCTCTGAGCAAAATCAAAGCCATTTCTCATAGAACCCCCCCAAAGTGTCTCTCTCCATTCAGGAAGACCTTTGGCAGGTCCCTTGCACGAGCTCTGGTTGGTGCTGGCTGAGGGTGCCCCAGGGAGCCGGAGGCTCTGCTCTGGGCTCTGGAGGAGTCAGTCCTGCCCCACAGCAATAGCTAAACAGGAACACGGGGTGATCTCAGATGAAATCCACTCGTGATATCAAAGAGCTTCTCAGCATTGTCACTGCCAATTCACCTGCCTGCAGAGCAGAGCTGTGGGGGTTTTGGTTTGTGCCTTCTGGTCTGGTTGCCCCACCACAGCTGAGCAGTGTTTCTAATGCAGAGATCCGGGCATTTCTGCTGCACTGCAAGTGAAATCGTGTGGGTCCTGAGAGGCAAAGGGACTGTCCCTGAGTGCAGAGTGAGGACAGCCGCTCTGTCCATCAGCCCTGATCTCAGCTGCCCTGTGCTGGCAGCTCTTTCAGCTGGAGGACCATGGCACTCGCGTGTTCCCCCCAAAAGAAACCGGACACTGCTGGGAGCAGAGGAATCCACGTTCTGAGTGCACATCTCCAAAGCCCTCACCCCATCGGACCTGAGGAGGATCTCAGCTCTCCCCTCCCAACCACGGACACACAGGGCTCCTTACAGCTGCCCACATACAGCCACCCAGCAGCATTTCAATGGCCTTAGCACTGAGGTGGCTTCCCCATGGGGCTCCTGCATGACATAGAGATGCCCCGGGAGAGCTTTGCCCTACTGGCGGGCAGCCTGCAGCCCAGCAGGACCTCCCAAGGAAAGACTCAACTCTCCTAAATGTCCTGTGTCCTGGAAGGAGGGTGAGATGTGTGCCAGCCGCACACCCTGCAGTACCCAGAGCCCCAAAGGTTAACAGGGTGCGAGTTGGATGCTTTTCCTCCACGGACATACGGGCATGACAGTAGACACAGCGTTGGTGTCTGAGCT
The DNA here is from genome assembly GCA_023333565.1 of Puffinus mauretanicus. Lineage (NCBI taxonomy): Eukaryota > Metazoa > Chordata > Aves > Procellariiformes > Procellariidae > Puffinus > Puffinus mauretanicus. The sequence goes on from JAJKFH010004122.1 coordinate 15,997, forward strand.
GCACTTGAATCCTCACCCCCCACAGCAGTGAGTGTCACAGTAAGAACAAGGGCGGCAGGGAGAAGAGGAGAACGTGCCAAAGTTCCCCTGCCAAGGGAGGCAGGGGAGGGAGACACAGTCAGAGGCTTGAGTTTTTCTCCTCTTTGGTGGTCAGGCTGCCGGGAAGGCAACTCACGGCCAAGTGTCCATGACATGAAGGGCAGAGGCTCTGCTGTGTGAGTGAGGAGAGCAGGGGGTTGCTCCAGGGAAAGCATCTGCACTGCAGGGGATGGCAGGGAGGTGCCTGAAGCCCTCCTCCCATGGCCTTTCTGGGAGCAGTTCTCTCTTCCTCGCTGCCCATGGCTCTGCTGCCTGGAGCTCTTCTGGGCCAGGACCTCTTTCTCTGCCCTCACCTCTCCTTCCTCTTCATCTCACAGAGCCCATCCGCCCTGCTGCATGCTCAGCTCTGCCCTGCAGACACCTCCTGGCAGCAGGGCACTGCCCAGGGACATCTCGGTGTGTGCAGGGGCTAAGGAGCAGCTCAGGCAAGTCCTCACGAGAACTGGGGTCTCATTGCCTACTCCAGAGCAGAGCAGTCAATTCCCATCTCCCACTGCCCACCCAGCCAACCCAGGGGACAAAACTCAAAGCACACACTTCTTCCCTTTCAGGTAATCCCCTACCTCGACACCCATCTTTAACATGACCCCCTGCAAATGTCCTCTGGGTGATGGAGAAGCCTGAGCAGCCCTGACCCACGCTGCACCCTCTGGACAGCAGAAGGACCCTGCCCTGCCGGGGCTCCCTCCTTCCACCCACAGCTTCTCCCCACAGCGTCGTGGGCAGCTCCGCCTGGCAGGCGGCAGAGTCCCTGCCCTGGTGCACAGCCCCCTGGGGTGCAGGGACCCTGCTCGGAAGGACAGCCCTGGCCACCCCTGCCTGCACACACGCCTTCACACCCTGGAGCAGTGCCCGGGAGAAGGCAGCCGTCATGCCCTCTCCTTCTGACGGTGCAGCAGGGAAGCCCTGCTCTGCAGCACCTCCTCCTCCTCTGCAGCAGGGAAGCTGTGAGAGTCCTCCTGAAAGATCATAGTTGCTGTGGCATGTACCAGCTTTTGGATATCCCTCCAGGAACAGCAGCTACATTGTCCTGCACCCAGGCACTTACCATGTAGAGGGCTGTGAAGATCTCTCCGCGCAGTGAGCTCTCAGCATCCTCCCACTCCAGACTGCCTTTACGCCCTCTGTGCCTCGCTCCCTCCCCTCGGTGCCTGCAGGCAGTGCCCTCAGCCCTGCTGCGCTTTGCAGAGGAGCTGCTCCTGGGCAGAGCTGTCTCTCTGCAGCACTGCCCACTTGCCAGGAGCTCCCTCCTTCCAGGAGCCCAGCCCAGCTCAGCAGCAGAGGACCAGCCCCAGGCAGCACTTGCTCTGCCCCTCGCGGCTCCCTCGAGGGGTCCCTGGGGCTCCAGGGAACCTGCTGGGAAACAGCCTGAACTCATCCCTGATCTTCCCTCCCTCAGCGGCGCAGAGACACTTACTTCTCCTCTCAGGAAACGACTTGGGCATGAGAATCCCCTTTCTTTGTCCCAGCATTAGACAGGACTCCCAGGAAGGGGACAAGCAAAGACCTAATTTCTCCAAGCTGGGGGATATCCTCACGTGAATGAAATAGGCATTTCTGTCTGGTTTTGTAGTCCCAGGGCTGGAAAGACATTCAGCTCTCTGTTGTCCACGCCGTGTCTCTGCTCTGAAGCAAAGACTTTGCACACAGGGGGTCTTGGGCGCTTGGGACCAGGTTTCCTGAGGGCAGGGACGAGCTTGCCTGCTTCCACAGCTGCAGTGCGTCAGCCCAAACGTGCAGCAATGGCCTCAGCCAGGGCCACAGGCAGGAAGAGCTGGAGCTGCTCCTGAGGAGACAGAGCTGTCACATGGTTGCAGAGCTCAGGACAGCTGCTCTTCAAGGACAGCATCCTCCAAGCTCAGCAAGGCTCCAGGTTGAAACTCCCTCTGAACTTGAAAGGACATTGCAGGGCACCAGAAGGAGCGTTCACTATTCAGGAACAGTTAAAGAAGAAACAAAGGTGCTGTGTGGCCACTGCTGAATGTGGTGAGAGCAGGAGTAGATAGGTCTATAGTTTAGCAGAAACTCAAAAGAAATGAAACAGGCACTTATAGCCTTCACTTTCTGGTATTGGCTTTTTGTGGAGACTACAGTTACTGAACTGTGCAATACAGTTTGTATCCCTATCATCATTAGAGTCCAGGTTTCAAATGCTTTTATTACAGCTGTTGAAACAAGTATTACCTTAAAGGGCAGGACATCAACACAATACCTTGATTTATAAGGCTGAGGGAGGAAGGAAGATTTGATCTAGCTTTTGCAACAAGATTTACAGCTAAGTGAGATCCTCCTTACACCAATGAGAGTACCAAACATTGAAATAAATAGAACTATTTCATTTAGAAGAAAGTTTAGATTTCAAACTTGCCAAACTGTTAGCACGGTCAGAAAAATGAATAATATATTCATTTTGAGTACAATCTCTTATTTATTATGAAGTATCTTAGAATCATAGAATCATAGAATCATAAAATCATTAAGGTTGGAAAAGACCCCTAAGATCATCGAGTCCAACCGTCAACCCAACACCACCATGCCCTCTACACCATGTCCCTAAGCGCCACATCTACACGTCTTTTAAATACCTCCAGGGATGGTGACTCCACCGCTTCCCCTCAAGCAGCCCTGTTCCAAGGCCTGACCACTCTTTTCTCATATAGAAATTTCTCCAATGTCCAATCTAAACCTCCCTTTGGTGCAACTTGAGGCCATTTCCTCTCGTCCTATCGTTTGTTACTTGGCAGAGAAGAGACCAACACCCACCTCACTACAACCTCCTTTCAGGTAGTTGTAGAGCAATGGCGAGGTCTCCCCTCAGCCTCCTCTTCTCCAGACTAAACAACCCCAGCCCTCAGCCACTCCTCATAAGACTTGTCCTCCAGACCCTTCACCAGCTTCGTTGCCCTTCTCTGGACATGCTCCAGCACCTCAATGTCCTTCTTGTAGTGAGGGGCCCAAAACTGAACACAGTGTTCGAGGTGCGGCCTCACCAGTGCCGAGTACAGGGGCACGATCACCTCCCTGCTCCTGCTGGCCACACTATTTCTGATACAGGCCAGGATGTCGTTGGCCTTCTTGGCCACCTGGGCACACTGCCGGCTCATGTTCAGCCGACTGTCAACCAGCACCCCCAGGTCCTTTTCCTCTGGGCAGCTTTCCAGCCCCTCTTCCCCAAGCCTGTAGTGTTGCCTGGGGTTGTTTTGACCCAAGTGCAGGACCCGGCACTTGGCCTTGTTGAACCTCATTGGCCTCAGCCCATTGATCCAGTCTGTCCAGGTCCCTTTGCAGAGCCTTCCCACCCTCCAGCAGATCAACACTCCCACCCAACTTGGTGTCATCTGCAAACTTACTGAGGGAGCACTCGATCCCCTCATCCAGATAAAAATATTGAACAAGACCGGCCCCAACACTGAGCCTGAGGGAACGCTGCTCGTGACCAGCCGCCAACTGGATTTAACTCTGTTCACCACAACTCTCTGGGCTCGGCTGTCCAACCAGTTTTTTACCCAGCGAAGAGTGTACCTATCTAAGCCATGAGCCACCAGCTTCTCTAGGAGAATGCTGTGGGAGACAGTGTCAAAGGCTTTACTGAAGTCCAGGTAGACCACATCCACAGCCTTTCCCTCATCCACTAGGCGCATCACCTGGTCATAGAAGGAGATCAGGTTGGTCAAGCAGGACCTGCCTTCCATGAACCCATGCTGGCTGGGCATGATTTTCTGGTTGTTCTGCACATGGCTCGTGAGCGCCCTCAAAACAAACCGCTCCTTAATCTTCCCCGGCACCCAGGTCAGGCTGACAGGCCTGTAGTTCCTGGATCCTCCTTCCGGCCCTTCTTATAGATGGGCGCCACATTGGCAAGCCTCCAGTTGTCCGGGACCTCCCTGTTAACCAGGACTGCTGGTAAATGATGGAGAATGGCTTGGCAAGCTCCTCCGCCAGCTCCCTCAGTACCCTCGGGTGGATCCCATCCAGCCCCATAGACTTGTGAGCGTCCAGGTGACGTAGCAGGTCGTTAACTGCTTCCTCTTGGATTATGGGGGGTTTATCCTGCTCACGGTCCCTGTCTTCCAGCTCAGGGGGCTGAATACCCTGAGGATAACTGCTCTGACTATTAAAGACTGAGGCAAAGAAGGCATTGAGTACCTCAGCCTTCTCCTCATCCTCGGAGCAATGTTCCCCCCCACATCCAATAAAGGATGGAGATTCTCCTTGGCTCTTCTTTTGTCATTAATATATTTGTAAAAACATTTTTTGTTGTCTCTCACGACAGTGGCCAAATTGTGTTCTAGCAGGGCTTTTGCCTTTCTAATTTTCTCTCTGCACGACCTGACGAGAGTCCCTGACTGTAGACCTGCTGCTCCGAGGAGGACCGACTCAACTTGCCCTCTGGTGGGGCTCCATTTATACCCTAGTTGAATCTGACCTGTGGTCAACTCTGAGTGGCTGAGGGCCTTAACTTTCTTACTCCTCGCCCGAGGTGTATACATGACCATAATTACTGACCCAAAGTGCGTTCGTGACGGTTGGCACTCGCCACCGTAAGGGCGCGAAAAGTAAGGATGCAGCAGTCCTGATGCCCCTGGTCTTTTATCGGGGTGGGTGCACCTGCCACAAGCTGCTTCTGGGGAAATGGCAAAACCACTGACACAGACTCCTGCTCGAGATGCTGGAGAACCCCTTCACTGGACAACAGACAAGGGAAAGGCATTTGAGCTTCTGAACCGCTCATTAACGACTGCACCTGCTCTGGGATTGCCAGACTTCATGTTTGTACAAGAAGAAATGTAACTATCCCAGCCAAAACCAGAGCAGTCTGGTAGCTCAAGGACCCTTTGCTTGTGTCCCTAGGACAGCTGCCGCAGCACTCCTGGTTGAACAGAGTGACAATGTGGTGCTTGGATCCCCTCTAGTCGTACAAAGGCCACATGAAATTGAAATGCTGCTGTCACAGCACCTTACCCAGGCTCTGGGTACATCATTATGAGCTGATTCTCTTAACGGTGGAAAACAGAACAATGAAGCGATGTAACACGCTGAACCCTGCTACTCTGCTCCCTCCTCCTGAGGAAGAAAATCCACATCCTGATTGTGTGGTAACAGCCTGCGAAGCCAGAAAGACTTGAAAATACTTAACAGACGTACCATTTCCAGATCCTGATCTTGAGCTATGTGTGGACAGGTCCTCGTATTATCTGAACAGTAACTGGGTTAGAGGTTATTCAGAAACTCCTGAAAATGAAGTAGCAGAGGCTTCAGCACTCAGTCTGAAGCTGAGTGCCCAAGCAGCAGAATTGATTGCATTAACAAAGACTTTCCAGCTGTCCAAAGAAAAGACTGTAAATATATGTATATTCTATCACCATTATTATTATTATTATTTTCCCTTTCTTTTCTGTACTATTAAACTGTCTTTATCTCAATCCACAAATTTTACTTTTTTTTTTTTTTCCCGATTCTCTCCCCCATCCCACTGTGGTGGGGGGCAGTGAGCGAGCAGCTGTGTGGTGTTTGGCTGCCTGCCGGGTTAAACCACAATCATCTGTATCAGTATGTGTAATGATATCAATATCTGCAATGGGATCAGTATCATAGAATCATAGAAGAGTTTGGGTTGGAAAGGACCTTTAAAGGTCATCTAGTCCAACCCCCCTGCCGTGGGCAGGGACATCTTCAGCTAGAGCAGGTTGCTCAGAGCGCTGTCCAACCTCACCTTGAATGTTCCCAGGGATGGGGCATCTACCACCTCTCTGGGCAACCTGTGCCAGTGTTTAACCAACCTCATGGTAAAAAACTTCTTCCTTCTATCTAGTCTGAATCTACCCTCTTTTAGTTTAAAACGATTCCCCCTTGTCTTGTCGCAACAGGCCCTGCTAAAAAGTCTCTCTCCATCTTTCTTATAAGTCTCTCCCCATCATTCTTATAAGCCCCCTTTAAGTACTGAAAGGCTACAACCAGGCCTCCCCAAAGCCGCCTCTTCTCCAGGCTGAACAACCCCAACTCTCTCAGCCTTTCTTCACAGCAGAAGCATTCCATCCCTCTGATCATTTTTGTGGCCCTCCTCTGGACCCGCTCCAACAGCTCCATGTCTTTCCTGGGCTGAGGGCTCCAGAGCTGGACGCAGTGCTCCAGGTGGGGTCTCACCAGAGCAGAAGGGAGGGGCAGAATCCCCTCCCTCGACCTGCTGGCCACGCTGCTTTTGATGCAGCCCTGGACACAGTTGGCCTTCTGGACTGTAAGCACACATTGCTGGCTCATGTCCAGCTTTTCCTCCACCAGGACCTCCAAGTCCTTTTCGGCAGGGCTGCTCTCAACCCCTTCATCCCCCAGCCTGTATTGAGACCGGGGATTGACCCAACGCAGGTGCAGGATCTTGCACTTGGTCTTTATTCCCCATGCTCCGTGCGTTTGCATAGAGGCATTTAAGTTGGGCCCCCGACGAAGCTGTCTTACTGGCGGGAGTTCCTCTGTGCTGCTCTTCAGGTGCAGAGTCCCTTCCCGTCGCTCCCAGGGCTCTGTAACCCTTCTTGATAGCCCCCAGACTGCTCCTGGCTGAGGCACTGGTGCCCACGTGAAACAACAGCAGTGGATAATAGTCAGTGGATTGTAGGAGGCTTGGAGGTCTCTTGGTGACATCCCTTATATGAGCCCCTGGTAAGCAGCACACCTCTCTAGAGGTGGGGAATCACCAATGGTGGGTCAGGCCGGCTGTGACTTCATGGAGCTGAAACCTGAAAACCTCCAGAGATGGAGAGCACAGAGAGTCTCTGGGTGTCCTGCTGCACTGCAGCATCACCCTCCCAGCCAGTTTTTCCTGAGGCCCAGTCTGAAGCCCCAAGGAAGAAGCCTTGTGGCTGTTGTCTCTGCCATACCATCTGCCATTGCAGAAGAGCTTGGCTCCACCACCTCTCCAGGCAGGTGTCGCCTGCTTTTCGACTGCCCTGTGCCTCCCCTGCAGCAGACTCAAGAGGCCCAGTTGCCTCAGCCTCTCCACACAGCTCATGTGCTTTAGGCTCCTAAGCCCATGGTAACAGCCTTCCTCTGGACCTTCTCCAGTTTCTCCATCCTCCTTTCAAGATGGGAAACCCATGGGCTCCTATGGCATCCATCAGAACTCCCACGCCCTTCTCCTCAGAACAATCCTCAGCCAGTCAGGTCCAGCCGGTCCTGATGCACGAGGTTCTTCTGACCCAGTGCAGACCTTGCCCCCTTCACCTTTAAAACTTCAGGAGGTTTCTGTTGGCCAAGTCCCCATGTGTGTCAAGGTCCCTCTGGACTGAAACACGTCAGCAGTTAAGGTTTGTGGGCCAGTGTCTCAAATAGGGTAACAATATGGGGAACTGCAGGACACTACAAGGACTGAAAGAAAATGATGTGCTTAATGGAATTGCTACCCAAGGTTGAAAACCAGCAACCATCTCAGAAATGCCAAAAGAGGGAACGAAACAAGAAATGCACGACCAATGGGGAAAGGTTTAAGAGGGTAGGCTGTTGTTTTTGGAGGGTATTAGGATAAGAAAAGAGAAGCACTTGTAATTTCAAGGAATGATGAGAGAAGCAAAGGATGCTGTTGGCCGCCTTTGCTGATGGCTCCCGTTTTACCAAATGAAATCCAAGGACCACCAGAACCTTTCCCGCAGAGATGCTACCCAGCCACACAGCCCCTGGCTTCTGTCATTGCACGGGATTTGTGCACCTCAGGGCAGGACTTCAGATTTGTCTTTATTGGACATCATGATGTTACTTTTTGCAAATCCCTCTGGCCTGTCTCTGTTCTTTGGGATGGCAGGCCTGCCCTCCAGTGCAGTGTCTGCTCTCCTCAATATAGTGTCCATCTACAAATGCGATGAAAAAGCACTCGCGCATCTCCTCCAGGTCATTAAAAACACGTTAAAGAGGGCAGGTGGCAGGACAGACCCTTGCAGGACCCTACGAGCTCGATGCCTCCAGGCAGAGTACCACGCATTGATCACGTCCCTCTGAGCCAGATCATCCATCTGGTTATTTACAGATCTATTTATCCACCCATGCAGACCATAATATCCAAACTTGAGCACAAGAATGTTCTGTGGGGTGATGTTGGAAACTTCACTGACTTCCAGGTGAAAAGACAACCACTGGTCTCCCTGTGTCCAGCAGTCCTGTCCTTTCATCACAGAAAGCAAAGAGGATGGCGAGAGACAAGCTAAATCCAGTAAATCCAGTCACCTTCTCTTTCAGACCCCCAGAAATGGGATCTGAGGGAACACGATGTGGGGCACAGCCTTCCGCTCCCTGCACATCCTTGGGGCAGGTTTGAAAGGTGCGTGCAAGGTTTGGGTGCTGTGAGTCATCAGGGAATCCCCACAGACACCACCACCTTTGAAAGATGATGGAGAGTGGCTTCACTGTGACCTTGGGCTGCTCTCTCAGCTCCCTGGGATGCCGCCCCTCCTGTCCCCTAGACTGGTA
>JAJKFH010000779.1:0-21305 GCA_023333565.1 Puffinus mauretanicus
ATAGCCAATCATTACACTCCCCACAAGGACATCCCAAGAAACAGCACCAAGGGGGGGACCCAGCAGACACCCGCTCACAAACACAGGAGAGGTCACGTGAATTCCCCCCACGCCAGACCGATCCAGACATGGGATCTTAGCACCCAAATGCATGGGGACTTTGGGACATGGTGGCTCTCCACTTCCCACAAAAGGCTGTGGGTTTTGGACTGCCTTAGGACAAAGGTAGCAGAGGAGCTGGACACCAAAGCTGGGCGCAGTGAATTCTTCCCAAGCGCCTGGCAGAGATACTTCCAAAAACACCCTCACAGCAGTCAAACTTTGGTTCTAATTTAGCATTATCTAAATGTAGGCATCCAGTGTCATTCTGGAAACGTGGAACTACTTTGCCTGGCCTCCAACCGTCAATCCAGAAGGGAACCTGTCTTCCAAAGGTCTCCCAGAACTTAACAGGCCCACAGAAATGCTTTGGACACTTGAGGACCCAGATGTCAACAGTTAGGGAACCCAAGTGGTTGCCGGACACCCTGTTTCCTCCCCAGATCCCTTCCACATTCTCTGACAACACGGGGCTGTCTTGCCTTCACCTTGTCCCAACAGCACTATGGGAGATCAAGTTACCTGCAGAAAGGGTTGAGGACATTTTCACCAGCCAAGTTCACCACGGCGTTGCACAGGGGCAGTCCAGAGAGGGACAACTCTTCCTAGGCAGGGGTAACAGAGGCATCAGACACCCAGCCTCCCCTCTGCTCAAGCCTTCCCAACAACCAAGGGCGGGCTCCTAAGAACTCCAGCCAGCTCCTTCCCGACACTGCCTGGAGCACAAGCGTGAATGGAGAAGGTTTTGCTCCTTGGAGCTACATCCCAATGACTATGGCCCACGGAGCACCCAGCAGCCCAAGAGCACGTCCACAGGAGCCAGACTGCAGATCCCCTGTATGCCATGGCAGGCCAGGGCAAGCGGGCTTGTTCCTCAGCCCTGACACGTTCTCCCTCCTGTGACCGCTCTCAGCTCATACCCAGCTGATCCGACCCCGGCCCCCTTGTCGAGAGACGTGGGTCACTTCACGCCCACGGCTCCGCAGCAGCTGGGTCAGGGCTCTGCCCACAAAGCCAGTCCCACCACCTAGGAGAAAGACAGGACGTTGCAGATTTGCTACCCGGACCGGCATCCCGAGGCCTGCACAGGCGTCCCCATTACCACGGCCAGCTTCCGGGGTACGTTACTCTGGGCCCAGAGCCCCCCGCCGCCCAGCTCCCCCGCACGGCACCCCAGCCCCGAGGGCCTCCACCCCCCGTGCCCGGCCGCCACGCACCACGTCCTACCCCCCAGCCCCGGGGGGCGGCGGAGAGGGGGGCTGCTTCCGACTCTCCCCGCAGCACCCTCAACCCAGGCCCGCCCCCCCCCAAAACTACGTCCCCCTCACAGAGCCCCGCACGCAGCTGCCGTGCGCAGCGCCCCACGGCGCCCTGGGGCCGCCACTCAGGACCAGCCCCCTCCGCCGGGCGGCCTCCCGCGCCCGCCCCGCTGCCGGCAGCGGCCTGGCTGAAGCCCCCCACCCGCACCAGCGCCCCTGAGCGACGCCGTGCCCCGCCGCGGCCTGGCGAGCGGCCTCCGCGCACCGACCCGCGGGGCACCGCCGGCCCGCACTCACCCACCAGCGCCCGCATCGCTGGGCCGGGGGCGCCTGCGCCAGCGGCGCCGGTTGCGCACGCGCCAGGCAGCACCGACCGCGCACGCGCCAGCGGCATCGGTTGCGCTTAAAGGGCCAGCGCGCCCCAGCGCATTAACCCCTCCCGCGCCAGCGCGCAGGGCCAGGGCGGGCGGGCGGGCGGCAGGAGGAGGCGGCTCCGGCGGGGGCGGGCGGCCGCTTAGAAACGTGCTGGAAAACCGCCCGAAACGCAGAGGAGAAGGAGCGGAAGGAGCACAGCCCGAGGAGCTGCACAGCGGGGCGGGAACCCGCCGGGCGAGGGCCGCGGGAGGCCGGGGCGGGCAGCTCCGGTGCGAACGCTGAGGGAGGCGCGGGTCGCCTCTGCCCGGAGGGGTGGGGAGGCGGCTCGGAGGAGCTCGTGGGGGCGGTCCGTTAGTCAGTCACGAACGGACCTGAAACAAATGGCAGCGACGCGGCCCGCAGGATTTCTGACCGAAAACGAAGGGTTCTGCCGGTGGGAATCAGGCCGGGGCTGTTCTCGCCACCCGGAGCCTCCCCTCCCTCTGGAGACCTTCTTGCGCGTCTCCTCAGGGCGTGGGAGAAGAAGCTGCTCCGGGGATGCGGCCCTGCCCCGGGACGGGAGGCGTCTCTCCCGAGAGGCGGCGGAAGGCGCGGTGAGAGGCGGGAGTTCCCGCCCGCAGCAGCTGGGGCCGCCTTCGCTTCGCACCGAGCTGCCTGTGCTGCCGGCTGCTGCCGCCCTGTGTCTGTGCAGAGCAGAGGGTGGCACCAGCCTGCGGGCAGGACCTCTGCGCTCCGGTGGCTGTTCTGAAGCGGGGACAAACGCTGGAGGTATTTCTGCCCACCTGCCGGCAGTTCAGTCCCGCGGCTCGTCCGTCCTGCCCGCACGTGCAGCCGGAGCCATCGCTCCGCCCGTCCGCCCATCTGTCCTCCTTCCCCCATGCCCCGCTCGGTGTGTTCTTACCCCCGGCCATCGGGCGCATAGAAGCGTTTGGCCAGCCCTGTGGTTAAGCAAGGAAGGAGCTGGGTTTCTGGGAGGAGCTGGCTGGAAATCTGAAAGAGCGGGAATTATTTGCACAGGAAGAGGCATCCCTGTGGTTCACAGGGTGAAAGGTGGAGATGAACAGCTGGTTTCTGCTGGCCTGTGCTGGCAGGCGGGTGGGTGAGCTGGAGCTACTCTCGGTACGCAGTGTGGTCTGCTCAGCCTCCGTCTGCTGGACGGGTCACGGTGGCGATGTCAGCTGGAGGTGCTGGCAGGCTGTACACGCGTTCTCCTTTTAACTCCTCCGTAAAGGGCAGAGGAGTACCTGGGTGCAGCCTGGTCGGTCCTTCATTGCAAACTGTCAGAACAAGGCAGCTGTAAGGGACCTTGGGATATGTCTCAAACTTGTGTTTTCCTCCCACCTCCCTCTGTCTCATGGTGTTTCACTGGGTCGAACTTCCTAGAAAGACAAAATCCAGCAAGCCCTTTCTCACGTCCTCCTCACAACCGCACTGTGTCCATCTAACAAGATGTGATGTGGAAAGAAACATGCCAGCAGTCAGTGCCAACCCGTAACAGACCCCCAGCGCCAGCACCTGACGGAGCCCCACACTTCTGCTTCTGTCATGGGGCAAAGCCTGCCCAAAAACGCTGCTCGGGTACGTGAGAATCATAGAATCCCAGAATGCTTTGGGTTGGAAGGGACCTTCAAAGATCACGTTTTTCAACCCCCCTGCCTTGGGCAGGGACATCTTTCACTAGATTAGGTTGCTCAAAGCCCTTTCCAATCATGGGGCATCCACAACTTCTCTGGGCAACCTCTTCCAGTGTCTCACCACCCTCATTGTAAAAAATGTCTTCCTTATGTCTAGTTTAAATCTACCTTCTTTCAGTTTAAAACTGTTGCCCCTTGTCCTGTCGCTACAGACCCTGTTAAAGAGTCTTTCTGTCTTGCCTATAGCCCCCTGTGTATATTGAAAGGCCGCAGTAAGGTCTCCCCAGAGCCTTCCCTTCTCCAGGCTGAATAACCCCAACCCTCTCAGCCTTTCTTCATAGGAGAGGTGTTCCAGCCCTCGCATCATTTCCATGGCCCTCCTCTGGACCCACTCTAGCAGGTCCATGTCTTTCTTGTACTGGGGGCCCCAGAGCTGGATGCAGAACTCCAGGTGGAGTCTCACAAGAGCGGAGTAGAGGGGCAGAATCACCTCCCTCGACCTGCTGGCCACGCTTCTTTTGATGCAGCCCAGGATATGGCTGACTTTCTGGGCTGTGAGTGCACATTGCCGGCTCAGTTTTTCATCCACCAGTATCCCCAAGTCCTTCTTGGCAGGGCTGCTCTCAACCCCTGTACTGATATTGGAGATTGCCCCAACCCAGGTGCAGGACCTTGGCTTGGCCGTGTTGAACTTCATGTGCCCAGCTCTCGCTCACCAGATGATTCTGTTAAGTGCTAGGTAGACAAACCAAGCACAGATCCGTGCTACGGGACAGGGTTACCTGAAAGCTCTGGGCTGTACCTGACATGCTGCAAGGCCCTGAGTGAGCAGAAAAGAAACAAGGAAGCACAGATGAACTCTTCACAACTTCACACCTCTGTAGCACACTTGGAGAGGGAGACCAGGCTGTGATAATAACCCAGGTAATGGCAGCTTTGGACGTGAAGAAGCTCTCAGCGGTTGACCTGAGGTGATGTAACCAATGAAGCCATTGACAGCTTATGTTGCATGTCTCTGTTGGAAAGTTTTAAATAGTGAAAACAATAACCTGCTGGGGAACCGCCCGCCTACACGCAGCACTGTGCCCAGGCCTGTCCTCACAGTGGAACTGCTACATGTAAAGGCCAGCTCACCAGCCAGGTCTGGACACCTCCAACAGCTGCAGCCACTGTCCCATTCCCTGGCTAGCTCAGTCAGTAGAGCATGAGACTCTTAATCTCAGGGCTGTGGCTTCAAGCCCCACATTGGGCACCAAAAAGGACTGTGGTGGTTTAACCCCACCTGGCAACTAAGCACCACACAGCTGCTCGCTCACTGCCCCGCATCGGGAAGGGGGGAGAGAATGGGAAAGGTAAAAGTGAGAAAACTCGTGGCTTGAGATAAAAACAGTTTAATAATTAAAATAATAATAATAATAATAATAATAATAAATTGTAACGGAAAATAACAAAGAGAGAGAAATAAAACCCAAGAAAGATAAGTGATGCAAATGAAAACAATTGCTCACCACCAACTTACCGATGCCCAGCCAGTCCCTGAGCAGTGGCCAGCCTTCCCCCTAGTTTTATTGCTGAGCATGACATCCTATGCTATGGAATATCCCTTTGGTCAGTTGGGGTCAGCTGTCCCAGCTGTGTCCCCTCCCAACTCCTTGTGCACCCCCAGCCTACTCGCTGGTGGGGCGGTGTGAGGGGCAGAAAAGGCCTTGACGCTGTGTAAACGCTGCTGAGCAATAACTAAAACATCCCTGTGTCATCAACACTGTTTTCAGCACAAATCCAAAACATAGCCCCATACTAGCTACCATGAAGAAAATTAACCCTATCCTAGCCAAAACCAGCACGTTCGCACAGGGGGCTTGGACCAGAAGCCTTGAGTGGTGCATGCTCTGCACAGACATGTGTTTGTATGAATAAAAATCAGTGTCCACCTGCTATAGCCATCCTGCTTGGTAAACAGGACCTAAAATGTATGCCACTGAGTGGTGGTGTTCAGTGCTTGTGGCTACCCCATCTCCAGTTGCCTCAGGACAGCTGTGCTGGGGACACCCTTGGAGCTGGAAGCCAGCCCGTTTCCAGACCCCTTATGATCCGAGCATGAGTCTGGATTTACACAAGAGGAGAAAGATGAGAATCCATTCCTGGTCGCTTCTTGTCGGGGGAGCCTCTGGATTTACTGTGGTGTGAAAGCAAATGCCAGTTCTTCAGTATCCATAAATAAGTATTTCCAATGTAGAGTTAATTGGTCCTGCCTGCAGGCAGCCAAGCTAGTTTTGTGCAGACCACAATTACACTGCAAGTCCTGACATGGGGAGTGGTTGGCACAGTGCTGCAGCTGAAGAAGTATGGTCTTGGCATTGCAATTGGCAAGCCATAGACTTCGTGTTAGCACTGCAAGCCTTGGGACTTGTCTTGTTCTGCTTGGAGAATGACTCGCTGATTATTACCTAGCTTGTTTGGGCAATGGAGTGATGCTTGAATTAATGTTGATACATTTCTGTAATGAAAAAATAATAATAACTAGTTATTATTTTGTGTAGACTGAATTATCTATGACCCTGGAATAAAAAAGAAATGAAGAGGAGTGTATTTGGTTTATGTGGCAAGGTTTTGGTAGCACATGGGCTGCAGGGTGGCCTTTGTGAGAAGAGACCGGGGGCTGCCCCCATGTCAGACAGAGCCAGTTTCAACTAGCTCCAAAACAGACGCACCACTGCCCAAATCTGAGCCCACCAGTGAAGCTGGTGGCACTTCTGTGATAACATATTTAAGAAAGGGTAAAAACACTGCGCAGCAGCTGCGCGAGAGAGGGGTGAGAGAAACTGCAAAGACGAAAAGTCAGTGAAGAATGAGGGAGAGGAGGTGCTCCAGGCACCGGGGCAGAGATTCCCCTGCAGCCCATGGAGAAGCCCATGGTGAAATGTGTTGTCCCCCTGCGGCCCGTGGAGGACTACGGTGGAGCAGATACCCACACTGCAGGCCATGGAACCAGATTGGTCAATTACTGTTCAAAAAAGAAATGCAGCCTTGTAGAACCAGTTTTATCAGTGGCAGCTGGGAACAAAGAACAAGTATCCCACATGTATAAAACACATAACACGGATTTACAACCAGTGAAGAAAAAGCAACACACAGTGTTAGCAAATACAAAAATATCCCCCAGTGCATTCAAGCTTGAGGAGGGCAAAAAGCCAGCATCAAAGTCGCTTTTATCCTGGAAAAAATCTCAGGACACAAGTGACTCCCCTTGCTTACGTCTGTGTGCTGCTACTGAGTAGAAACTTTTGGCTTTTTGCTGCAAGAATCTGTGCAAAATCTCCACCTGGTTGTGAGAGAAGTTGTCAACCTGGGCAGGTGATTGCAGAAGAGGGATTTGTCTTCCATGCCATGTCCCTCTGCGTGTGCAGTCTGATGCTTTCAGCCCCTTTGAGTGTAGTGATGGAAGCTGAAGGGAGCAGCAGGGTGCAGCTGCAGCCTTCACCACATTCACACTGAGCTGCATTGCCCTCCGCCATCCCTCAGTCCTCTGCTGCAGCTTTGCTCTGGGTGTGGGATGCTCCTTTGGCCCAGCAGCCCGCTGCCAGGACAAGAGGCAATGGGCACAAACTGAAACACAGGAGGCTCCATCTGAACATAAGAAAAAACTTGGGTTTTGTTTTGGTTTTGGTTTTTACTATGAGGGTGGTAAACACTGGAGCAGGTTGACCAGAGAGTTTCTATCCTTGGAGTTCTTCAAAACCCAACTGGACACAGTCCTGGGCAACCTGCTCTAGCTGACCCTGCTTTGAGCATGGAGGTTGGACTAGACCATCTCCAGAGGTCCCTTCCAGCTTCAAGTATTCTGTGATTCTGTTAGTGCAATCATCTATCATATTATTCATATCTACTATCTTACATCTCTTGAATTACATGTGTTCACTCTGGTCTCTCAGTGCTCAGTCATGGCTCAGCTTCAGACATACCTTCCTACCCCAGAGGCTTATCCTTGTTAACATACGAAGCAGTATCTTTTTGTTTGCTGCCACTTCTGTGACCTTTCATATCATTCAGCTGCAAGGCTTCCAATGATCCTGGGAAATGGAGGGGACTCCAGATTATTAACTTTATGAAGATTTCTTTATTTTCCGAGCTGCTCAAATGCAGCATAGTTGGGACCTTAGATTTCTTTAAAGATCTCTGTAGAAGACACAAGGATTTCTGTAGCGTCTTGAGATAGGGTCATGAAACCACTCCTTTCCCTGACCAAAATGCATCCCTGTCTACCATCCTCATCTTGTCCATGCCTGGACTGAGGCTTAAAAGTAATGAGAAGCAATGAAAGTAATCTCATGTGACTTTGGACAGCCTTGGTGGTCAGTGACAAAATGTGGATGCTCAGTCTGGGCTGATGAATCCTTTCTGAGATGTCCACAGCAGAGCTAATCTCACAAAATTTAAATGACTACAAAGTAAATGCATACACCTGGGTCAGTCCCCTGTCTCTGGAGAGCAATAGATGTGATTCACCCCACCCTGAGGTTAACATTTAAAGTAGGGCACTCCAGCTTCTCCTCTGGAAGTGTCTGTGGTCTACATTGACTCTAAGCAGGTGAAATGACTTCCCCAGATAATCCCAGATTTGCTGGACCAGCAAAATAGTCCTGTCTTTCCAACATTTCGAAATATAGAAGGAACACTTCCAAAACTGATTAATATCATTCTAATGGAAATACTAGGGTTAGATGAAATGCTGTCTGAGATCTTTCCTTCACCATAAGGGAGTCAAACAAGTTACTCAGGCTTCATATCTGTGTTTAGTAGTCTGTCCTGGTTTCGGCTGGGATAGGGTTAAATTTCTTCCTAGTGCTGTGTTTTGGATTTAGTATGAGGAGAATGTTGATAACACACTGATGTTTTCAGTTGTTGCTAAGTGCCCTCCTAGTCCAAGGACAGCTCCCATGCTTACTGACTGAGCTAGGTACACAAGATGGGAGGGAACATAATCAGGACAGCCAGTCCAGCTGGCTAATGGGGTATTCCATACCATGTGACGTCATGCTCAGCATATGAATGGTAGGCGTGATCCAGGAAGTACCGATCGCTACTTGGTTATCGGTCAGCGCGGGTGATGAGCAATTGCATTTTGCATCACTCATTTTGCATATTTTATCATTATCATTATTATTTTCCCTTTTTTTCTGGTCTATTAAACTGTCTTTATCTCAACCCACGAGTTTTTCTCACTCTTACCCTTCCGATTCTCTCCCCGTCCCGCTGGGGGTGGGGGGAGTGAGTGAGCGGCTGCGTGGTATTTGGCTGCCTGCCAGGTTAAACCACGACAGTCCTTTTTGGCGCCCAATGTGGGGCTCGAAGGGTTGAGATAACGACACATCTGACCCGAACAGGTTAAAACAAATTTGTTATAAGCATTCATTATATCAGTTTAGTACTTACTGGTCACAATGTTGGTTTATTTGCTCTCAGAGTTGTTGGATCTGTTCTAGGAGTTTTGGTATGTAGCACCTTACTGGCTGTATATACTGCTGATTATCAGTATTGATGTGGGGTTTTTCATCTCTGGGAAATGGATTAAGGTCATCGCTTTGCTATACTGTGTGACACTGGTTTATGTTATGATAAAATTATTGATCAGGAGCCTGTATTCAGCACTGCCATCATTCCTGTTCTTCAGGAGCTAGCTTTTGGAAACTATTAATAATTACACTTTTTACCCCTTCTCCTCGGAGAGCCAATTTACAGGGGAGATAGCTTCCTTCACCTTCCCTTCTCCTCCAGGCTGATTACAATAGCTCTTGAGGATTTTGGATATCCTTGGGATGCTCAAAGCAGCGTGTTCCTATTGCTATGTCTCCTGAATGTGTTTCAGGCCTTGTTTAAGGTTAAACAACTATTTAAGAATACCACCCAGAGATCTGCCCTGAGGCTGGATAGTTATGAGTGGCAGGGTGTGTGGGATAGTATGGGCAAGTGCCTAGGACAGTGGGTACCTCCAACATTTTGGAACTTCACCCCTGAACAAGTGCAGAATCCTGAAAAACTAGTAAAATATTTGGAAAAAGTATGCTGTCACCCTGGCCATTCCAGAGAGACACAAATCACTGCAACGTGCTGGGGCCTGGTCCATGCCTACCGAGCCCTGTTCAACATTATTCAGAACCCTCAAGGGGAAGAGAGGTGTCCTGGTTTTGGCTGGGATGGAGTTGATTTTCTTCCTATTAACTGGTATAGTGCTGTGTTTTGGATGTAGTGTGAGAATAATGTTGATGACACAGTGATGTTTTGGTTGTTGCTAGGTATTGTTTACACTAGTCAAGGACTTTTTGTCTTCCCATGCCCTGCCAGATGTGCAGGGGGCTGGGAGGGACCGTGGCCAGGATGGCTGGCCCAGTTGGCCAATAGGCTATTCCATACCATATGACATCATGCTCAGCATATAAGGCTGGGTGAAGAAGAAGGAGGGGGGGCGTTCGGAGTGATGGCGTTTGTCGTCTTCCCAAGTAACCGTTACGCGTGATGGAGCCCTGCTTTCCTGGCGATGGCTGAACACCTGCCTGCCGATGGGAAGTGGTGAATGAATTCCTTGCTTTGCTTTGCTTGCGTGCGCGGCTTTTGCTTTCCCTATTAAACTGTCTTTATCTCAACCCACGAGTTTTCTCACTTTTACCCTTCTGATTCTCTCCCCATCCCACCCGGCGGGGTGGCCAGCCGGCTGCATGGTGGCTGCTGCCAGGTTTAAACCGACAGAAGGACTCTGGATATGATGACAAAGAACAGGCACTGCAGCTACCCAAACCCTCGCGACGGGTACTACAGCTGAACCAGAGGACCAACCGTCGCTGGTATCTGTCGCCCCTGTACAGAAGAAGAAATCTTGGAAGCGGAAGTCGGGTCGTTTAGAAAGGGATGATGGAAAAGCAGGGCCATCACGAGGCGGGGAGGAGGAAGAGGAAGAACTCATAAACGAGACGGAAACCACCCGATCCTTAACCCTGAATGAGTTGCGAGATATGCGGAAAGATTTCAGCCGTCGTCCAGGCGAGCATATTGTTACCTGGCTGCTCCGATGCTGGGATAATGGGGCCAGTAGCCTGGAATTAGAGGGGAAGGAAGCCAAACAGCTGGGATCCCTTGCTAGGGAAGGGGGCATTGACAAAGCAATTGGAAAAGGGACACAGGTCCTCAGCCTCTGGAGGCGACTCCTGTCAGGCGTGAAGGAAAGGTATCCCTTCAAGGAAGATGTTATATATCGCCTAGGCAAATGGACCACTATGGAGAGAGGTATCCAGTACCTGAGAGAACTAGGCGTGCTGGAGGTGGTTTATAGTGACCTGGACGACGCCCGAACACCCAAAGATCCAGATGAAGTCCAGTGCACCCGACCCATGTGGCGGAAGTTGGTACGGAGCGCACCAGCATCGTATGCCAGTTCGTTGGCAGTACTGTCCTGGAAAGAGGAAGAAGCACCAACGGTGGATGAGGTGGTTAGCAGACTTCGGGATTTTGAAGAAACTGTCTCCTCCTCCCTTGTCTCGGCTGTGGAGAAACTGTCCCGGGAGTTCCAGCAATTCAAAGAGGATATGTCCTATTCTCCACCTGTACGGACCAGTATCTCAGCCATTAGGAGTCAGCGTTTTTCTCCTCAAGAGAGAGGATATAGAAGGTACACACCACGGGGCACCCTGTGGTTTTACCTGCGTGACCACGGAGAGGACATGAGGCAGTGGGATGGAAAACCTACCTTCATCCTAGAGGCACGTGTATGTGAGTTGCAAGGAAAAACAATCACACAAGGGGGTTCTCCCAGGAAAAATGCTGCTCCAGTTTTCAGGAAAAACCTGTCTCACGACAGTCCAGTTTCCAGTGAACAGTTCCCCAGACAGAGTAGAAGGGCTGATCTTACTTTGGATTGTAATGAAGGAATTCTTGACTCATGTTTGCAAGAAGTGAGAAACAGATATTATGACCAGGACTAGAGGGGCCCTGCCTCCAGCCAGGTGGAGGAAAGGGACAACCGGGTTTACTGGACTGTGTGGATTCGATGGCCTGGCACATCAGACCCACAGGAGTATAAGGCTCTCGTAGACACCGGTGCACAGTGTACCCTGATGCCATCAAGCTACAAAGGGGCAGAACCCATCTGTATTTCTGGAGTGACAGGGGGATCCCAAGAGTTAACTGTATTGGAGGCCAAAGTGAGCCTAACCGGGAATGAGTGGCAGAAGCACCCCATTGTGACTGGCCCAGAGGCTCCGTGCATCCTTGGCATAGACTACCTCAGGAGAGGGTATTTCAAGGACCCAAAAGGGTACCGGTGGGCTTTTGGTATAGCTGCCTTGGAGACGGAGGAAACTAAACAGCTGTCCACTTTGCCTGGTCTCTCAGAGGACCCTTCTGTTGTGGGGTTGCTGAGGGTTGAAGAACAGCAGGTACCAATCGCTATCACAACAGTGCACCGGCGACAATATCGCACCAACCAAGACTCCCTGCTTCCCATCCATAAGCTGATTCGTCGACTGGAGAGCCAAGGAGTGATCAGCAAGACCCGCTCACCCTTTAACAGTCCCATATGGCCAGTGCGAAAGTCCAATGGAGAGTGGAGACTAACAGTAGACTACCGTGGCCTGAACGAAGTCACGCCGCCACTGAGTGCTGCCGTGCCGGACATGCTAGAACTCCAATACGAACTGGAGTCAAAGGCAGCCAAGTGGTACGCCACCATTGATATTGCTAATGCCTTCTTCTCCATCCCTTTGGCAGCAGAGTGCAGGCCACAATTTGCTTTCACTTGGAGGGGTGTCCAGTACACCTGGAACCGACTGCCCCAGGGGTGGAAACACAGCCCTACCATTTGCCATGGACTGATCCACACTGCACTGGAACAGGGTGAGGCTCCAGAACATCTGCAGTACATTGATGACATCATCGTGTGGGGCAACACAGCAGAGGAAGTTTTCGAGAAAGGGGAGAGAATAGTCCAAATCCTTCTGAAGGCTGGCTTTGCCATAAAACAAAGTAAGGTCAAGGGACCTGCACAGGAGATCCAGTTTTTAGGAATAAAATGGCAAGATGGACGTCGTCAGATCCCAATGGATGTGATCAATAAAATAACAGCCATGTCCCCACCAACTAGCAAAAAGGAAACACAAGCTTTCTTAGGCGTTGTGGGTTTTTGGAGAATGCATATTCCAGATTACAGCCTGATTGTAAGCCCTCTCTATCAAGTGACCAGGAAGAAGAACAATTTCAAATGGGGCCCTGAGCAACAACAAGCCTTTGAACAAATTAAACAGGAGATAGTTCATGCAGTAGCCCTTGGGCCAGTCCGGGCAGGACAAGATGTGAAGAATGTGCTCTACACCGCAGCCGGGGAGAATGGCCCTACCTGGAGCCTCTGGTAGAAAGCACCAGGGGAGACTCGAGGTCGACCCTTAGGGTTCTGGAGTCGGGGATACAGAGGATCCAAGGCTCGCTACACTCCAACTGAGAAGGAGATATTGGCAGCATATGAAGGGATTTGAGCTGCTTCGGAAGTGGTTGGTACTGAAGCACAGCTCCTCCTGGCACCCCGACTGCCGGTGCTGGGCTGGATGTTCAAAGGGAGGGTCCCCTCTACACATCATGCAACCGATGCTACGTGGAGTAAGTGGGTCACACTGATCACACAACGGGCCCGAATAGGAAACCCCAGTCGCCCAGGAATCTTGGAGGTGATCACGAACTGGCCAGAAGGCAAAGATTTTGGAATATCCCCAGAGGAGGAGGTGACACGTGCTGAAGAAGCCCCACTGTATAACAAACTACCAAAAAACGAGAAGCAGTATGCCCTGTTCACTGATGGGTCCTGTCATCTTGTGGGAAAGCATCGGAGGTGGAAAGCTGCTGTATGGAGTCCTATACGACAAGTCGCAGAAACCGCTGAAGGAGAAGGTGAATCGAGCCAGTTTGCAGAGGTGAAAGCCATCCAGCTGGCCTTGGACATTGCTGAACGAGAAAAATGGCCAGTACTTTATCTCTATACTGACTCATGGATGGTGGCAAATGCCCTGTGGGGGTGGTTGCAGCAGTGGAAACAGAACAACTGGCAGCGCAGAGGTAAACCCATCTGGGCTGCCGCATTGTGGCAAGATATTGCTGCCCGGGTAGAGAACCTGGTTGTAAAAGTACGTCACGTAGATGCTCACGTACCCAAGAGTCGGGCCACTGAAGAACATCAAAACAACCAGCAGGTGGACCAGGCTGCTAAGATTGAAGTGGCTCAGGTGGATCTGGACTGGCAACATAAGGGTGAATTATTTATAGCTCGGTGGGCCCATGACACCTCAGGCCATCAAGGAAGAGATGCAACATATAGATGGGCTCGTGATCAAGGGGTAGACTTGACCATGGACAGTATTGCACAGGTTATCCATGAATGTGAAACATGCGCTTGCAATCAAGCAAGCCAAGCGAGTAAAGCCTCTTTGGTATGGAGGACGATGGTTGAAATATAAATATGGGGAGGCCTGGCAGATTGATTATATCACACTCCCACAAACCCAGCACGGCAAGCGCTATGTGCTCACCATGGTGGAAGCAACCACCGGATGGCTGGAAACATACCCTGTGCCCCATGCCACTGCCCGGAACACCATCCTGGGCCTTGAAAAGCAAGTCCTATGGCGACATGGCACCCCAGAAAGAATTGAGTCAGACAATGGGACTCATTTCCGAAACACCCTCATAGACACCTGGGCCAAAGAGCATGGCATTGAGTGGGTCTATCACATCCCCTACCATGCACCAGCCTCCGGGAAAATCGAACGATACAATGGACTGCTAAAGACTACGCTGAGAGCAATGGGTGGTGGGACATTCAAGCATTGGGACACACATTTAGCAAAAGCCACCTGGGTAGTCAACACCAGGGGATCTTTCACTCGAGCTGGCCCTGCCCAATCAAAACCCTTACGTACTTTAAAAGAGGATAAAGTCCCTGTAGTGCACATAAGAAATACGCTGGGGAAGACAGTCTGGGTTACTCCTGCCTCTGGCAAGGGAAAACCCATCCGTGGGATTGCTTTTGCTCAAGGACCTGGGTGCACTTGGTGGGTAATGCGAAAGGATGGGGAAGTCCGGTGTGTACCTCAAGGGGATTTGATTTTGGGTGAAAATAGCCAATGAACTGAATTGTATGCTGTTAGTTATTACATAGTACTGTATGTCATCACTTCTATGGTTACCATATGCCATATTAACAGTATTACAGTAAGAATCACCCAGATTAATGTAGGATGAACTCTGATGAAACTGAGCAAAGTGCAACGATGATAGAACCGGACGAGCGCCCAGAACTGGCCTCAGTATGCAACAGTCCAACACCACACACCATCTCTCCTGCCCTGAAAGACTGTTATGACAGATGGAACCCGAATTCATGGACTAAATGAACTCAACGGACATTTTAGAGGGATGGCACATGGACTAAGGGGATGATATCTGTGGGTGTGTATATATCAAAAGGCAGGAAAAGTGGTGATGACTAATTGGAATGTATTGGAAAATGTGAGACCTGGGCATGATGTAGATGGTATAGAATAAGGGGTGGATATTGTCCTGGTTCCGGCTGGGACAGAGTTAACTTTCTTCCCAGTAGCTTGGGGGGTGTGCTGTGTTTTGGGTTTGGTGTGAAAGGAGCGTTGATGGCCCATTGATGCTTTGGCTGTTGCTGGGTGGTGCTTGCACCGGGGAGGGGGAGCACAGCCGGGGTGGTGGACCCAGCTGGCCAATGGGGTGCTCTGTACCATGTGACATCGTGCTCAGTATAAAAATCGGGGGGGGGCTTGCCCCCGTGACACCCGGTCGGCGGTCCGCGAGCAGTTGCATTGTGCATCATCTGCTTTGTGTATTCTGTTATTGTTGTTGTTCTCATTGTTATTATTATTGTTCTACTTTGTTTTACCTCAATTATTAAACTGTTTTTATCTCAACCCGGTGATGCAGTAGGTACAGTCTGTTACAGTACCCTCGACCTTATAAGGAAAGAAAGGACCGGGTTCATGAAGAGTTTACTACCCTACCGACCACCAGAGACCACTCGAGACCCTCAAGAAGACCCTAAAGACTTTAGTGCGCATGTGTCTAGGATGATGTAATATTATAATTAGTTCTCGGAAATGTAATGAATATGTAAAAGAGAATCTTAAAATATGTATGAGAAGCATGGATATAAACAGAAAGGTGATTAGACCAGGTGTGCTTGATTTGTGGCAAGTCCACCGAGCACCCAGGCCTGAATAAAACAATATCTCTCCTGAGCGTGTGGAATTGGTTACTTGCACGCCGGGCACGAATCCGCTTTTCGGACAACAGTTTTTGGCGACCCAGGTGGGACTGCTGTGAAGCCTTGCCCGGATCGACTTGCCGGCTCTCGGTGGGGAGACCCTGCTCTCTGGACTCCAGCGCGCACCGAGCTTTTGATCGGGGACTCCGTGAGTATTCTCCCTGACCAGAGCAGGTGAGCAACTCAACGGTGCAACGCTAAGGTAAAAGAGATATTGTTCTGGGGTATAAAATTGTGCATGCATTTGGTAAGGAATTGTGGCCAAAGGTACGTTCATATACGTTTGACAGTGACGACTGGAGTATATGAAATCATGGTTAAGAACGTTCTTTTGGGGCAAAAATATGGGAACTCAATAGTCTAAAGTAACACCTTGCTCTCCCCTTGGATGCATCATAAAACATTGGGGAAAATTTGGGGGAGATCCTTTGAGAAAGGAGAAACTAGTTGAATATTGTACTAAATGGTGGCCAATGTATAAATTAGAAGACGAGATAAAATGGCCAGAATTGGGAACTTTGCAATATAGTACTATCTTGCAATTTATGTTATTTTGTGGACAACCAGAGTAAATGGGATGAGGTCCCTTATGTGGACTTGTTCTTTACCTTGAGAAATGATCATGAAATTCGGAAGAAATGTAAACTTTTAGACTCAGATTCTAATGTGATGATGATGATGATGGAGGACAAGGAACCAAAAACACATTGTTATTCTGCTTGTAGTATAGGAAAACAGTGTTTAAAACTAGGATAAGAGGAAGAAGGTATACAGATGTTGATGGCACCAAGTAAAAATGAAAGTTTTGAAACTGAAGCAAGGGGAAGTAATACATTTAGTCCAATAGCTGGCAGAACTAGGACCCAACAGGGGTCTGTCTTATTAGCACCCCTGATGGCTGTGGACCTAAGGGGGGAACCAGTGTTTGTGAAAATACCTTTTACTACTTCTGATTTGATTAATTGGAAAGAATTGGTAGGATCATATAGAGAAAATCCTGAAAAGGTGTATAGATCTTTTAAGACAGTTATCAAAAATCGTAATCCAGATTGGCAAGATATTCAAATTTTTTTAAATAATTTGTTAACTCCTGGAGAAAAGAGAGTGGTATTGGAAAAAAACTAATACGGAAAATGAAAGAAAAAAAAATAGGAAACAGAAAGCCGCAATTCTTGCGGCTGCTTTTGTGAATGACCAAAGGTCTGCTGGAGGTAGGGGCAGAGGATATTTGAGAGGTAAAAGCAAAGAGTACTTAAGTGGCAGAAGTAAAAGATGTGGAAATATATTTAAAGTCTACTCTGTCAGGGATCAATCAATGTGCTGCATATAACACACAAGGACACTGGAAAAATGAGTGTCCAGAGAATAAGAAAGTTGCTGTGATTCGGCCACAGCAAATTCCACCTGAAGCTGATCTACTTATGATGGGAGAGGATTCTGAATAATGGGGACTGGGGGCAAAAAAAATGTTATTCTCCCAGCTGAGCCCCTGGTTCCAGTAAAGCTGGGAAATAAAGTAGTTGATTTTTTAGTGGACAGTGGAGAAAAATATTCTGTTATAAATACATGTAAAGGACCAATAAGTAAATTTAATGTATCTATTGTTGAGGTCACAGGAAAGAAAGAGGTAAGGCCTTTGTTGAAACCTTTAAAATGTAAAATTGGAGTAAAAACATTGATGCATAAATTTTTATATATACCAGAATGCACCATGCCTCTCTTAGGATGGGATTTATTGAATAAATTGGGAGCACAAATTAACTTTAAAAAAGGAAAAATCCAAGTTCATTTTCCTGAAGCTAATGCCTGGCAAGCCCAAGTTTATTTATTACAGACAAACACAGATGAATCTGAAGAAATTCCAGAAGAAATTAAAGATGCAGTTTACCCTTTTGTTTGGGCAACAGAGAAACCAGGAAGAGCGAAAAATGTGGAACCGGTAAAAGTTGAATTGAAAACAGGAGTTCGACCGGTAAGAAAGAAACAATATCCTATTAGTATAGAAGCCAGAAAAAGTTTGGAACCAATAATAAATAATTTTCTTAAATATGGACTTTTAAGAGAATGTCAATCTGATTATAATACTCCTATCCTTCCAGTCAAAAAGCCACATAACCAAGGATATAGGCTGGTTCAAGATCTAAGAGCAATAAACCAGTTAGTGGTGGACATTCATCCAGTAGTCCCTAATCCATATACGCTGCTAACAACTATCAATGAATCAAATGCATATTTCTCTGTTATAGATTTGAAAGATGCTTTCTTTTGTATACCTCTGGAAGAAAACAGTCAAAAGATTTTTGCTTTTGAATGGGAAGATCCGTCGACTGGGAGGAGGACTCAGCTCTGCTGGACCGTGCTGCCACAAGGGTTTAAAAATAGCCCAACCATCTTTGGAGCAGCTCTGAATAAGGAACTGAAACAGTGGTCCGGTAAGGAAGATCAAATCACCCTCCTTCAATATGTTGATGACATCCTATTGGGAGCAGATACTACTGAGATCTGCAAAGAAAAGACTGTCAGCCTCCTAAACTTTTTGGGAATGGCCGGGTATAGGGTGTCAGAGAAGAAAGCACAAATTGCAAAACAAACTGTAATTTATTTGGGGTTTGAGATTTCCCAAGGACAGCGAAGATTGGGAAATGATAGAAAAGAAGCCATTTGCAGGATGGCACCCCCTCAATCCAAAAGAGAGTTGAGAGGATTTCTAGGAATGGCTGGATGGTGTCGCCTTTGGATTCCAAATTATGGTTTGATGGCAAAACCATTGTATGAGGCAACCAAAGGCCCTGAAGAATTGTTAGAATGGACTCCAGAGTGCCGAAAAAGTTTTGATGACATTAAACGGACTTTAATGAAAGCTCCAGCCTTAGGACTCCCAAATCTGACCAAACCCTTTGAGCTATTTGTTCATGAGAAGAGACATGTAGCTATGGGGGTTTTAACTCAACTTTTGGGAGACTGGAAAAGACCAGTGGCTTACTTTTCTAAACAATTAGATAAAGTAAGCTCAGGATGGCCTATCTGCTTGCGGACAGTTGCGGCAACGGTTCTTATCATTCAAGAAGCTAGAAAATTGACATTGGGACAGAAAATAATGGTTCACATCCCACATGCGGTACTTGCAGTACTGGAACAAAAAGGACATCATTGGCTTACCCCTAGTCGCTTGTTACAATATCAAGCTCTGTTAGTGGAACAAGATGATATCGCCTTGAAAGTAAGTGCAATTTTAAACCCTGCTTCTTTAACGCCAACTGAAAAAGAAAGTGGTCCTAATCATGATTGTTTACAAGTTATTGAACAGGTATATGCCAGCAGGCCAGACCTGAAAGATGTTCCTCTCCAAACTCCGGATGAAGAATTATTTACTGATGGAAGCAGCTTTGTTGTAAAAGGAGAAAGGAAAGCTGGCTATGCCGTGGTAACTTTAACTGAAGATTGAGAAGTAAAAGCATTACCTCCAAATACATCCGCCCAGAAGGCAGAGATCATAGCTTTGACAAGAGCTTTAAATCTGGCTAAAGGTAAAAGAGTTAATATTTATACAGATTCTAAATATGCTTTTGGAGTTGTTCATGCCCATGGAGCGATATGGAAAGAGCGAGGACTTTTGTCTGCCAGTGGTTCACCTACAAAGTACGGAGCAGAGATTTTAAATTTATTAGAAGCTGTACAGAAGCCTAAAGAAGTTGCAGTAATTCATTGTAAAGTGCATCAAAAGGGGAATTCAAAAACAATGCAAGGAAATCGAAAGGCAGATGAAGCTGCCAAGTGTGTAGCGCTAAGTACCACAATCTATGTTTTAATTCCATCAAAAGAAATTCATCTAGAATCCCCAAATTATAACGCAAAAGAGAATAAGTTGGCTGAACTATTACAATGTAAAAAGAATGATCAAGGATGGTGGATAACTTCACATTGACAATGTATAGTAACCCCCGAAATTATGAGAAAACTGATGGTCAAAACCCATACTGAGACACATATGGGAGCAGAAGCAATGGTTGAATCGGTAAAAAGATATGCAATAGGGACTAAAATGTTATTGATTGCTAAAAGTGTGAGTAATAAATGTGAGATTTGTCTTAGGAATAATCCGAAAATACAAATCCGACCCCCTCCTGGAGAGGTAAGGAGAGGCATAACTCCCAGTGAGTATTGGCAAATAGATTTTTCAGAATTACCAAGGTGCAATCAATACCGATATTTATTGGTATTGGTAGATACCTTCTCTGGATGGCCAGAAGCTTTCCCGTGTCGAACCAACAAAGCAAAAGAGGTAACAAAACACTTATTAAAGGAAATTATTCCAAGATTTGGAGTCCCTTTAGGGATGTCCTCGGACAGAGGTCCACATTTTGTGGCGGAGGTTATTAAGAATGTGAGTAAGACACTAAGAAGATCACAATTTAGTAGACAAGTAGAGAGAATGAACCAAACATTAAAGAGACAAATTTCTAAAATATGTCAGGAAGCTCAGTTGAAATGGATTGAAGCTTTACCACTTGCCTTGTTAAGAATTAGGGTGACCCCGAGAGCTAGAGAAAAAATAAGTCCTTCTGAAATTCTGTATGGCAAACCTTATAATGTCAATCTAACAGGAAGGTTTGAACGAATGCACATAATAGGAGAAAAAAGTGTTAACTGAATATCTCTTGTCTTTGAGTAAAATAGTGAGTTCTTTACACAAATATGTTCTTTTGAGCACACTTTTACCCCTTGAATTTCTGGTACGTTCATTCAGTCCAGGAGACCAAGTCTACCTGTGAACGTGGAAGGACGACCCCTTTGGAGAAAAGTGGAAAGGACCCTTCCAAGTGTTTAGAAGAAATAAACTCTTGGATTCATTACACCAGAATAAAGAAAATACTTCCTAGACCGTGGACATCTACACCTAAGGAACCATTGAAATTAACTTTAAGGCATACTTGATGAGTCACCGGAGATGTTGCTGAATTATTTGTGATATTTAAAACATTTATTGTTTGAAAGGAAACCAAATTAATTAGGAATTGTGGGTTTCGGAATAGAAAGTGTGGAGCCTGTTGATATTAGTTACGGCGATCAGTAAAGCTCAATCCCGATTTCTATTGCCAAAATGGAATAGAAATTGAAATATCTGCGAACTTTTAACCTGAGAAGTAAATTTTCATGGCTTCCAAATTTAAATTGGCTCAAACAGTTATTTTTACTTGCAATACTGGTCGTCATCTTAGCTATAATTACTTGTTGTATGATTCAATGTATGTCTTTTTGTAGACCAAATGCTTATAAGTGAATGGTGTGGGACTCATGATGCTCAACATCATAAGTCTCAAAGGGGGGAATTGATGCAGTAGGTACAGTCTGTTACAGTACCTCTTATTCCATACTGCTCGCTTCTTTAATTCTAAACAATGAAGACTTGTTGCTTAGGAGTTAGGTAACTAGCAGGTATTGTGTTTGCAGGTGTGTAGCATTGTTAGACCCTAGTAATGATTAACCTTGAAATTAAGAACCATAAATGAACGTGGTCCAGATATGGCTCAGAGACAAACCTCGACCTTATAAGGAAAGAAAGGAACAGGTTCATGAAGAGTTTACTACCCTACCGACCACCAGAGACCACTCGAGACC